>JBBPKN010000549.1:732-35740 GCA_038089275.1 Pulveroboletus cf. rosaemariae
CCACCCCACCTCACTCTCGCATAGAGGCTATGATGGCGTCAACCCCAATACCAACCCTGTCTGCGGCAAGAATATCAAGATCACTTGTAATCGTCTGTGTTTACTCGCGCGCACTCCTTTTACTTATTCCTTTGTTCTCCAGACGGAGGCAACGATGTCGTTGTTACAGTCACAGACAGATGTACGGGCTGTCAACCCACTGATCTCGACATGGCTCCGCATGCCTTTCAAGCCCTTGCTGACCCTGGTGTGGGCCGCATCCAAATTCAATGGGAATGGCAATGATCGATCCCGGATTCCTTTTTATTTGTTATTCATGCACTTCACACTTTAGATAGCCTGCGCATTCTGACGCTGGTCGTTTTGCTCTTGTAGGGCGAGTATCGCATAGCTGCATACCCACACGGATGACGCGTGCTACGGCCTGGATGCCGTAGTTGATGGGATCTGTGGTTGGATTATCCGATTGTCGTGTTGCCTTGCTTGGTCGAGTGCTTTTTTTTTTTTCTTTTTCACGTCATACTTAAGTCGTGTGTTGTCTACCCTTGTCGTAACGAATATAGCGACTGTTTTGTGTCTCGATCAGGTTGGGACGGTGACCGCTCGACTGTAGAAACGGCATCCCATTTGTGAGCTCATTTCCGCCGGTGCGCAGCAGCAGGCGAAAATAGCCATCGCTTCGCCCTCACTCCACACAGGTAAGGAGGCAATGAGGCAACGAGAACACCAACTCAATGTTTCAATTTCAACGCCCATCTGCTTCGATTCTCCACCCTTGTTATATACACCCACCGCCGTGGACGGCCCTCGCTCCACGTGCGCAAACGGGCAACAGGGGACCAACGTCCATATACTTTTGCCTTCCATCCGCCCATGTGCTAAACATCCGTCGTCCATGCGCAGAGGCAACGAGGACGAGGAACGCTTCAACATCCATGTCCGCCCCGCCCCATCTGAATTTCCGCGCGTCCCTGAGATTGCATTGCCCCACTCATCCTTTCCCAGTATAGTTGCTCCCTTGTATCCTTGACAGCCTCGGACGCCGCGTCGCATAGGCTGTCGTCATCCACTGTTTCATTTCTGTTATGATCCGTGGCGAGTAACCCACACAAGTCCAGCGCAAGGCATCGGACATGAGACCCCGAGTACGGAATCTTGCTGAACGGACCGAGAATGTGCCCTCGTGTAGGGTGTGTGATCAAGAAGAACCGCCTGAGCCGCGAGCTCAACGAACACATTTGCTGCAGGTCAGGGACATCAGTCCTCTTCCAACACTCTTCACAAACGAGAGTACACACCTCGCGCTGCATGACGAACGATCCACGTTGGAGGAGGCGTAACAGTAACCTCAAAATTGCCTGCTGGTGGTTCGCATCAATGGAAAACGGCATGCTACCCCTCCCTCACCTCAGTCGTGGCAAGCTCACGCGGCCCCGTCTCCCACAGCGTTTTCGGGAGATGCATGATCCACTCTTGAAACCTCTGCTCCTCACCTCCATCACGAGGATTAAAGTAACCGGTGTAGCCGACTTCTTTCTCGAGCTATGTGTTCAATCAACAATGCGCTCGTGGTCTGGCACGGGTAACCTTACGAGCAAGAGCCGGCCAACAAACTCGACCGTCAGCCGTTTTACCGCAGACCCAGACGGCGTCCTCGTAGCATGATCAAGCGTCGCCGCCAACACCGATGATGTCCCCTTTTCTGGCTGCTGTCCACTCCGCTGGTTCAACAACGCCCAGATTGTCGGTAGAAGCGTCGTATACGCTACGGCCGAAATTGGCCTCGGTAGTTGTACACCTGGTCCGCCATCTCCCTCAAGAAGTCGGATGACGTAGGACTTGACAAGATCAATCTGCAAGTCGAATAGGCGATGGCCTTTCAGAGGTGGCCCAGACTTGTGGCGCATTGCTCGTAGACGATTGTCTTGATATATACCCCCGATCCTCGATTTGTGAGAGGCGAAGACGAGCAGCGACACAAGCTCGCAGTAGATCACACTGAGTTCCTGAAGAGCTTGTTCCACCTGCATTCCCGATGAGTTTGTCCTGCTTGCAGTGTCTAACGAGCGCTTGCCTTTGGTTCTCGATGCGCAGGACTAAACGGAAAGTACCCGGCAAGGTAATCAAGCAGCGTCTGGACTTCCTCGCAAGGTGCGTGCAGATCTGACCCCTGATTCACAAGCTCAAAAAAAAAACGCTAGCTTCAGCAGGCAGGTTCACGCACTAGACAGGGGCTCTGGAGCACGGCACTGTATAGAGTTCGAGTGATCTTGAACGCTGCCATGAGCATCTGGACTTCCGTTTCGGTTGGGTTCATGCTTGGCGAGAAGACGACAGGCGCAGCATCAAGAAACGTGGCGGTCAAAGTCGCGTGCAGTGCTCGAGACAATGTCTGCAGGATTCACGTTCGACAACTGGATCACCTACAAGTTCGAGTACCCACCATAATCGGGGGGGCGTTGCCCAACGGACGCGAAACCGTTTCGGAGGAAAGATCGGAAAGGTTGCCCAGATCCCACGTGCTTCCAGGTTCTCCGCATAGGAGTCGCGGATCATAGACAAACTCTTCATCGAATGACCCAGACGCGGATTCGATATTCCACCTCAAGTGCTTGCCATTTGTCCTGTGGAGCGCGGGCTGGAATATCTTTGCATGTTCTTCGTATAGCCGAGTACTCGCAAAAGAGGATCGTAAAAACCAAGTTGGTGCTGGTGCTATCGCTCTGCCGACCTCGCCGTGTGATCCGCTGGATCCAGACGACTGTGGGTCTATCGCATGACTTAAAAAGGAAGAAAGGGACTGCAAGACTACCAGTTTTGACTAACAAGGCCTGAGATCGAGCGGGGTGGAAAGATTGAACAAATGCAGCTACCTGGGGTGAAAGTACTATGGACGCAGTGGAAGTCGCATGCACAGGTCCTGAACAGGATGTGATGAGATCAACGAAGACAATGACAATTCATTTCAACGGACCGTTAGCTCCATCCGACTTCGTTCCAGCACTGAGGATCCCAAGATAGCCTTCCAGAGCGCGTCTGCCGTGACCCAGACCAGACCCGTCCCATCCGCACACCACACTCTCTGGTACAGCATCCAGAAGATGGTCCAAAAAGCGTACTGCATCTATTCGGACCTCAGGGAATATGTGCGTTTGCGCAGAAGCGATGGAGAGTAGCAGCAACGGCACGTGTGGAGTGAGATCCTTCTGCGAACGCACGTCAGGATGGTACATTGGAAACAATACAAATATTCACTTTATCGAGACGGGGGAGAACCCAGTCAAAGAGTGAGAGTAAAGCTTTGCGTACCCCAGCATCCTGTCGATGGATACGTCACGTAGGAATACTTGGCTTTGGCTAGAGACATACCTCGTCACTAATGAGACGTACACAGGCGCTGAATAGAGGGGCAGTTGAACATTCCAGTAACCCGGGGTAGTCCTGGAACAACTCCCGGACACTGAAAACCGCATCTCTACGGGTTCCGGCACTGTAGTGTTTAAGGAGGGAGAGGACGTCGCCGAAGGTTTGTCGCCGCTTATTGGTGGGAACAGTATCGTCCCTCTCGACGGCGATACGCTGAGTGGGAAGGACAATGCCTTGGGTCGTTTAGTGAAAAGGATGGGAGAAAAGTCTGTCCACCCACTTCGCGTCCTGAAGGAGGTGTCTACGACATTGGAGGGCACCGTTTTGCCCTTGCCGAGTTTCAACTTCGCTTTCTGCGAACGTTTGCAAGCATTCAGACGACAGAGGGCATATGCTGAGCACCCTCACCGAGAAGTCCGCGACTTTCTCTTTCTTCTTTCTCGAACTTTTTGGCATTAGTTGGTCCAGTGCGAGCAGTAACCACTGGCGACTACTTCCTATTGTGGTAAGGACAGTCGCCTTTCAATATATCGTAGAGGATATACATAACAAGCAGCAGGACTACGACGTAGGTCAAGAGAGTTCTCATCACCAGATCCTAAGGAAGGGAAGCTTCATGAAGTTCACCATAAGGTCCAGGCAGAGCATCTCCTCATCTTCGTTGGTATACCCTCTGACACTGATAGAGAACTTGGCTAGAGTAGGGTATGAGTGGAGAATAACCTGTGTGCTTGCCGGGCAGACCTTGGGGAATTTCCCTTGGTAACGCGACGGTGTGGGAGACAGTGTAGTCACCCTTCTCAACCGGACACTGAATGCTGGTGTTGGCGGCACGACTGAGAATAGTCAGGAAAACAATCACTACCCATACAGACGAGACTTACGCCTCCTCACAGACGTCGAATTGTTTCGTCAACAATTTAATTAGACCAAGCTTGACAGTGACGTCGGCATATGCGCCTTCCTTCGGGTATCGTCAGTCTGCATTGAGCAGGGTAAGTGGGAAGGCGGACCTCGATGGTCTTAATGGCAGTGCCGGAGACCATGACAGTGAGATCGTCGCCTGGCTTGGGCGGATCAGGAGAGATGTTTATCGATTCTATCTGAATTGAATCAGTATCAGAGCCTGTCTATTCGTCAGCCTTTTTTTTTTGCCTCTTCTTGTCGGGCCAGGAATGTATGCTCCCACCACAGTCAACATAGGACCACTTGTCAGAAAGCTGAACGGACGTGTCACTGAGTATTTGCTGTTCTCTGTCAGAACCTGCAAGCACTGCGCCTGCGAAAACTGCAAGCAGGGACAGCGAGAAAAGGCGGACCATGTTTGAGACCGAGCTGAAAGACACTGAGCAGACCAAGAATGGTTGGTCCAAATACACTCGAGGCGTGGGAGTCGACTTCCTAAATATGCGAGGACACCGCTTGGCTGCGGGGCTACTCCCTCTCTTTCTGAGTGGTCATGAAGCTACGAGAGTATTGCTGTTGTGCGATCCCCCTCATCAATGCAGGCATATACGCTACCATTACAGAGCAGTTCGTCATTGCCATCGTCGTCGGGACCCTCTCAGTCGCTACCCCATCCAGTAAGTTCCGCCCCCCACCCCTCGCACTTCTCGCAGTCTCAGTCTCACCTTCCAGTCGTTGGTGCTGCGACACCATCGTTCGCTCCCGTGCTCCTTGCTATTTTTTGTTATGTAGCGGCAGCAATCCAGATCCTAGGCTTCCTAGGTGTCGCACAGGTAAGCAGCACACGCAGTCCATCAAGTTTCAATTCATCCCATAAGTACAGGAAAAGGTGACCATGTATCGCAGCTACGTCAAACTCCACACGGTCGCATCTATCGCTGTATTTGCTATCGCTGCTGTCTGGATTATCATTTCTGCCTCTCGCCACTCTACCGCTCAGTCGAATTGCGAAGCTACTTTCTTTCCGTCCAGTGGATCTAACGGCGGCACCTCATCAGAGGGCCAGACTCTTTGTGACATATTTTCATGGGTCGACGTTGGTCTGATGGCGGGTGCCTGGGTCTTCTTTGCCCTCGTCCAAGTAAGTGACCATGTAGCTCCCGTTGGAATCTATATACTCACGACAGTCTGCAGACTTATCTCCTTTTCGTCGTGTCATCATATGGCGCCTCTCAGCGAAAGGATCACGAGAAGTATGATGCACTCAATGAGTCAACCAGATCGCTGACGGATGATATCCCAATGGTTGATCGGGATGATCCCTGGGATTCTAGAGCATCCCACGAGCTCGATGAGGATCGCGGTCGCAGACACACGAGGCTAGATAGCACAGCGTCGACCGTCGTCGGTGCAGCACCTCGGAAGGAAGGCTATGATGGATACGATGCCTACTCGTCACGTGCTGCTGAGCCTCAGACCACCGATAACCGGTTTACCAGCCGGCCCTATTCTGGTGGTTATTGAAATTGGTATCTCGAGACCTCGTTGGTTAGCAAGCTGCTTCATTCAAGCACGCCTGCTCATGTTTCAGACTGCAGATTGGAACCTAGCACCTCGTTCAATCATTTCACGGATTCTTAGGAGCTTTTTGTAACGCTTCTGCTGTCTCTGCTCGACGATAGAAGCTGTTATCTCGACGGTATACGGACGACCTGATACAAATTATCTTCCAGTATTCAGTATTCATGTTCACGCTACGACATTCGAGCAGTCCGTAGTCAGACTTGTTCGTTGTCCTCCCATGGGCCTATATTTAGCGTGAGGTGTCGGGCATGTGCGATACGCTTCCATCTCTCCATCCTCTCGCCCTCCGTCATGAGACCAGTGTGAAACGAAATATAGATCGTGTTCAGTAGTGACTCTGGAGACAAGATTCGCTCCTCCAGGCTATTGCAAATGATGCGTTCTTTGTCGAACAATGGGATTGCATACCAAGCGTGGACGACCTGAAGCTTGAGCGTCCGGAGGCAGGGTCCCAGTGCAAGAATGAAATTCAAGATGCAATGACAGAGGTGGAAAGGCGGGCACTCCCCAGGAGAACTAGCTTTCGAAGACAGCGTCCAAGGTCGCCGACGAGAGAGTCGAGGTGGGTGTTCCTGATCTCGAACCCCAGACGACGACCCTGTGAATGCATGGACGACTCAAGCTGAGAACCCGTAAAAACAGAGTCGAATGCAGCTCTATCGAAAGAATTGCCTGTCAAGCCGTGAATAGCAAGGTGACGAAGGACCGAGAAAGGAGTCTTGTGGGGGAGATGGCAGTCCCCAGACAACCGCAACGAGCGAACGCGATCGCTGGGTAGGCGGTCGAACGGGGCAACGCGAGTGGAGGGATCAAGGTACAGCTCGTAAGAGGTGAGGTGAGGGAGTATCGCGCTGTCCTTGTAAAGGCCAGCGGGGAAATGGCACCTTCAGAGTCAAGGTGGTACCGCAGTTGTGGGACTGCAAACGACAGTTAGGGGGTGACGACGCGGTGGGAGAATGCACGGACTGTTCATGGTAAAGGGGTGATATCGGCGAACGTCAAACACACGCAGCTTTTCCAGACAAGTCAGCCTGGCGAGGATACGATGGAGCTGGGAAGCCGGTGTAGCCTATGCGGGGAGGCCGGATGCAGGACAAACGTGGCCAGTGCTGAAAGTCTGCACGATACGACCATCATTGGCGACATCGACCCACCTTACGGCGAGGGCTGTTTCAGGAGAGAAGATATAATGAAGGAAACGTTCCATTTGAAACTCGTTTCGCAAAGAGACATACGTGCGTAATGTGTCAGCCTCGTAGTAGACCTGCCTACAGGAGTGGAGGAGACGGAGGTGGGCGTTGGATGGCTGGACTGATTGGAGGACCGTCTGATGGTCGGCGAGGATAAGATCATATACGATGAGACGCAGATCGAACGGGAGGTCGAGGAACGGCAACATGGAGACGGGAAGCAGAGCCTCGCCGGACCAACGTGGAGTCGCCCGCGTTAGGAGCGCAACAATTACAACGTGGCTCGTCTGAAACTCCCCCTGCTCCCCCACGCAAGGCTAACAAAACCAGCTGCGTACGGGGCAGGCTTCCTCGACACCACTTCCCCCCTCCTATCCCCACCCAAAACTCGCCCTCGAGCGTCTGCGACGCCCCCTGCGTTCCCATGCCCGCTCCAACTCAAGCCTCGTACGAGGTCTGCCTCGACTTTACAAATGACACACACGACTGCGCAACCATACAGCTCTTGCGGGACTACGGAAGGTCCACCAGCGCGTTCGTGTTGCTCCACCCTGGGGAGAGCGTCACCCTCATCCTCGATGCCGGCTCGGTCTACGAGTACGCTCTTAAACTGCGCACCAAAGTCGCCAATGTGAGGTGGGTTCTCCTCCGACATCGTCCTGTCATTCCCTTGACCCATCGTGCCCATGTCTAGTGCCCGAAGCTGGAGGGACATACGATGCGACATATCACAGCTCTTTTTGAGTGGCGCACCCTCCCGCACACCGCAGCGCGCGTCTCCAGCCCCACTATGCAATGGGGTCACGGTCGACCGCCTTTGGCGGGACTATCGCTTCAACGTCTGGAATGACTCTGTACGTCCGCTTGGACACAGATCATTCATGTTCTCACCGATCCCTACTGATCTTCCAGTAAGCTTGTGCGCAAAACACCCTTCGAAGACGCACGCCGTCATACTTTACTATCGTCAAGACAGAACGCAGGTCATTCTGCCGGCGGATAATCAGTTGTGCGCAACGTAATAGTAAGATAAACTTATTTCTCACCCACTCTCATCCGTGGATGGTGCCCAACCACTCCAAATGAGGGTGAAAGACCTGCGACACTCTTGGTCATGTAACATTATTGGTTGCTTGGTATCGAATCCGCAGCGCTCTGTGATGAGTTGATATCATGACTTTCTTCCTTTGATTATGGATCTCCCTCGTAAAGGGCTGGGACAATAACCGAACCAGTGCACCGTCAAACACTTCGCTTTGCTGTAACGTAATGGCTCTGCATCGTGTACGATAATCGGTACAAGCACACCATGGTCACAAAAGCTGCAAGTCCTGTACGGTATAAGCTGATGATTGGGGTGGACCTTTCTTGGAAGAACGTAACCGGCTCCTGGGCAGCCAGCCTGTCCGTGTGAGCGTGCCCTTGGCGAGTTGGCCAGCGGGCCGAACTTGCCCAGGAACCGCGGACCCTGCGTGCAGACATGTCTTGGGAAATGCCGCACCATAAGGAGCCTTGGCATGTTCTGCCCTCGAATTCTCGGCCACCTGTGCCCTATGCTGCAGTATCGGCCTTGCAAGAAGCGACTCCTAGAAGATGTTGAGTGTTGCACCGTCTTCAGTCGGAGGCAACTCACGATGTGCGCCGTCGCTTTCTGGCCAATGTCAGTGACAGCCCCACGTCCACGGTACTTTAACACTTTCTGGAGATTTCTTCGCGTCACGGAACGCAACTGTCCCTTATCGCATGCTCCTAATCGGAGCTCGGCGGAGACAGAGGTATGTGCATTCGTGACACCACTATTGAGCACACCCCTTGGCGTGTTCCACCGCAACTTGTCCGTCAGCAGCTCTCGACCCACAGCCCGGGCTGTCATCTCGAATTTGAAGTCCCGCGGGTTGTCAACCAGTTCCAAAAGAGCCATAGGTGCATTGTCACCCTTCCGGTTGTCAATCTGGACAACACGCGTGTAACCACCCGGGCGTTCCTTATATCTCTGCGCGAATGTAGAGAAAAGTTTTGGCAAGAGCTCGGGCTTGAGGAGAAAGCCTTGGGCACGGCGATAGGAAGTCTCGTTCCCTCTTTTGCCAAGTGTGATGATCTACTATTGGAATTAGACGATTACGCAGAGGAATCTGAGAATGTCGTGCCTTGTCTGCTAGTCTCGCGGCATCCTTGGCCTTTGGAAGTGTCGTTCGGATCTGCTCGTGCTCGAACAACGAGCTGACCAGGTTTCTGGGTATGCAGTAGGAGTGTTAGACAGGGAGGAAAGTGGGAGTCTGTCCAACGCACCGAAGCATCAGATTGCGATGCGACGACGTCCTGGAGAATTTTCGAAACGCGACGCCATGCTTCATTGCTGGAATGGACGAAGGTACTTGCAAGTACTGACTTTCCCCGAAAAGGAAGCTTAGGTAATCTTCGGTCAAATCCGGACAACATGGTGAGCTGCCGTCTGCG
Organism: Pulveroboletus cf. rosaemariae; assembly: GCA_038089275.1. Lineage (NCBI taxonomy): Eukaryota > Fungi > Basidiomycota > Agaricomycetes > Boletales > Boletaceae > Pulveroboletus > Pulveroboletus cf. rosaemariae. The sequence goes on from JBBPKN010000549.1 coordinate 10,236, forward strand.
GCAGCGTGTTCGCACCAAAATGTCTTTCACTCGTATAACTCTCCGTAGTCTCTCTCGCGTCCGACCGACGTTTGCTGTTTCCAAGCAATCTGCCTATAGATTGCACCGCGCGAACTTTTCTGCTGCACCAGGACTCCCTAAGGAAGCTATTCAAAGCAGAATCTTCGACGTACTCAAGGGTTTCGAGAAAGTAGACGGCTCCAAGGTACATTTCCGATGCATACACGTATCCACGTCCTTTCTTCCTATTCTTACGACTTTCAGATTTCGACCTCGGCTTCCTTTGCGGGCGACCTCTCCCTTGACAGTTTGGATGCAGTCGAGGTTGTGATGGCTATAGAAGAGGTCCGCGCGGTCCCTTTTCCACCGACATACGCTTTAATTTGGCATCCACAGGAGTTTGCTATCGAGATCCCTGATGCCGAAGCCGACGAAATAAAGACCGTCCAACAGGGTAGGCCTGCTTTATTGGTCGCTTGGGCTGCTGATGCATGTTCTTACCTTTCACCAGCCATCGACTATATTGCAAAAACACCCGAAGGTGTGTACATTTCGCTTTTTGCGTTGTACATTGTTCATTCTCCACTAGCTCATTGAGGAAAGGGTAGTACCATCCAGTCATTATTTTGTATTCGGCATCGAATGAAACACTTTCGTCCGTTCGGGTTGAGTCTGATCACCGCTAAATGCCCGCGCTTATTCTAAGTGGAGCAAGTCTGACGTAAACCCCATTTGGTTTCGGATATATACAGTGCGGTACTCGAGGGTGGATAGCTGAGTCTTGCATGTCAACACCCAGGACGTTGATTGTTAACGAGCCGCTCCTCAAGGTTGGCTGTACTCTCGGTGAAGGTTTGATCATGCCCCGTTGCATATCTCTGCCATCGATGAACTGTTAATAGCCCCCCTTTATGATCCCAAAACACAAGTCCTGCATTTTGTGGACATATGTGAGAACAAGGTGAGGCAGGGGTCTCGTTCATTAGGGAATCAGCTTGGCAAGTTCCCCCCCAAAGGTTTTCCACCTGGACATCAGGACTCTGGTACTGAGCGTGGAGACGTTTGACGAACCGATTACGTGTCTTGCCTTGAGGCACCACGACAACGGGGTGAGTGCGCTTGATAGACGTTCCCTTGCCCCACCTTCGTTACGCTTATTTTCCAGCTTGCCTGTACAACAGGTAGTGGTTTCGCGGTGTTGGACGGAGGGTCGAGGCTACGTTATCTCTGTAAACCGTTGCCTGACCATCATGCCCCCTATGTGAGGTTCAACGATGGAGCATGCGACAGCAAAGGCCGTTTCTTTGCTGGATCTATTCACTCAGAAGATCACGGTATCCCGGGCCAGCTTTGGATGTATGACCCAGACACGTCAGAGTGCAAAGTTGTCGACAAAGGGCCCTTCACGGTCAGCCATGCCGCTTGTCTCATGAGAAAAATACCCACTAGGCGTACAGGTCTCAAATGGGCTTGGGTGGAGTCCGGATGGCAAAACCATGCGAGCATGAAATTTCGTTCTGCTGTGTCGGTGTGTCTCAAGAAGTGTTTAGGTATTTGACAGATTCCTACACCAATCTCATTTATGCCTACGATTTCGATGATGGAAAGCTGTCGAATCGGAGGGTCTTTGTTGACGCGGTTGCCCAGGGTTTGCCGAAAAAGACCTATTGCGACGGTCTGTGTATTGACGAAGAAGGCTACGTATGGAGTGCAAGGTGTGTTGGTCAGTTGATCTAGGTCAATATGCTGGATGACTCTTGGCAGATGGGGAGGTTCTCGAATTGTCCGATTCTCACCTCAGGGCCATATCGATACCGAGATACATTTCCCTACTGCGCTCAACGTGACTGCGTGTTGCTTCGGAGGTGGGCCATCGTTTTAATCGATCTTGAAGAACGACAGTCATTATGCTGTATAGGTCCCAACGAGGACCAGCTGTACGTAACGACCGCGCACTGCGGTGCTGTTGGCGGGGACAGCAGTCTGCAAGAGAAATACCCTGATTCTGGACACCTCTTTGCAGTGGATCTGTCGGGCAGTGTCAAGGGGAGCCAATGGCGGTACCCTTTCAGAGGATAACATGGTGGATGGGGTTCGTCTGACTAGGGCGTAGATACAGGGTCCGTCGTGGTTGGCAGCCTGATTTGGCTGGGAAACCTTTGACCACTATTGCGCACGGTAGCTTGGGAGAGACCGTCATGGGTTCGCACGAGCTTCACCTCACCTATTTCACGATTCGAGCTCGTGGGGAGCCCGTCCTGTTACTTCTTGTTGACTCCGGAGTCCCATTCACCTTGGAGGAAGTCTCACCTGAAACCTGGGTTCAATGGAGGACGTCCGGAAAAGTTACTCGCGATCTTTATCCTTACGCTGCGCTGCCGGTCTTACGGGTCACCGATAGGTCTGCAGGAGAGAATGATTTCGTATTGGCGGAGACTTCTGCTATCTTGGCGTTCCTGGAAGAGTTTTTAGCACCTAAAGGGACACTTGTGGGTGACGGAGGTTTCACGGTCGAAAAGCGGGCTGAACATGACTATAGCTTCTCAATGATATGAGTCTCGAGGTAAGGGTAAGTGCGCAGATGATCAAGGAAGCGTCCTTGTTTTTCCTGGGTCGACTTTTGGAAGCTTCGATCAACGAGGTAGTGTATCGTCCAACACAGTAAATGCTTCCATTCACGTCGTGGGACCCAGGACTGGTTAGCACCATCCAAGCGGGAAAAGCTCTGGTGGGGTCCAGTTACAAGATACCTGCGGAACACAGACGGCGCGCTGTTGAACTTGAACAGAAGCATCGGTGTAGTCCCAGGCGCTGCCGAGTCACTCAAGGGATATACGGCCACTGTTGTCACTGCGATCAACTTTATTACGGACTTATTCCCATCTGCTAAAGTAGAACTAGAGGGTGGGGGCCAGTATGAGCTATGCGGGAAGGTGTGGGCTGCCGTGAACGAGCGAGAGAGGATAGTTGAATACTGGACAAGGAACAGGGTGCAAGATAGGCCGTGGACGATCTTCATCCAAGGCACGGCGGAGTGGATCGCACAGGCAGCAAAATTGTAGAGCTGAGGAGTAGTTTAACGCGTTCGGAAATTGCCGTGAATGACTGCACAGTTTTTGTCATGGTGGCTGTCTCCTCTGCGGTTTCCCACATTCCCCAACGACCTCAAGATCCAAGGTTAACCGGGCTCGACGTCCTGGCCATTGAACACTCCTAATCACACTCTTCTCCACAGGCAAGTCGCGCTCGAGTTTGTTCCTCATCCGCTCAGGACCCTCCATCTGGTATAAATTTCGTCATGGTCGCTTTCTCCTCGACACCCATCGTCATTGATGGCAAGGGTCACCTCCTTGGTCGATTGGCCTCCATCATCTCCAAGCAAATATTGTCTGGCCAAAAGATTGTCGTCGTGAGGTGCGAGGAGATCAATATCTCTGGCAGTTTCTTCCGCAACAAGGTATGCTGATAGCATCTGTCTTTCAATTGACTTGAGACGACGTCTTGCGCCCCGCAGCTCCGCTACCACAACTTCCTCCATAAACGTCACATTGTCAACCCCAAGAAGTCTGGTCCCTTCCATCACCGCGCTCCTTCTAAAATTCTTTTCCGCGCCATCCGTGGCATGGTGCCCCACAAAACTGCTAGGGGCGCAGCTGCACTTGAGCGCCTGAAGCTCTTCGAGGGTGTTCCGCCTCCTTACGATCGCAAGAAGCGAATGGTCGTTCCCGAGGCCCTCCGCGTGCTGCGGTTGAAGCCTGGTCGGAAATACTGCACTGTCAAGGTACGGGAGATGGTGGATCTTGCACGGGCGCACCAATGACCCGATCATATAGCGTCTGTCGCACGAGGTTGGGTGGGGTTATAAGGACGTTGTTGACCGCCTTGAGGAGAAGAGGAAGATCAAGGCACAGGCATTCCATGAACGCAAGGTGCGTAGGGCAAGGATAGGGTATTGTTTTGGCACTGCGAATTCACTCATGTGCTTCAGATTGCCGCGCTGAGGCTACGCCAAAAAGCGGTTGAGGACGCATCACCTTCCTTTGAGAAACTGGCAGAATATGGATTCTAAGAGGGTCACTATGTTTGTGTGTCAAGCTGCAGACTATGTTATGTTCAGTACCAATGAGACCGTGCACATGATGCATGTAACTATGCAACCTCCAACGCTGCTGCTGTTATTTTTTTTTTTTATCCCGACCTCCTTTTTTTTTTTTGTCCCAGTGGCTGTGCTGTCGGTGGCGGGGAACGCGCCAGACGCGCGTTACTTGAGAGGAGCGATTGTTTTGAGTCACGCAGCCACCTCTTTTACCCTCCCCGCCGCCATCCCCCCGTCCCCTCTCCTCATTGTCCCCGACGACCTCAACACCATGTCCGCAGAACACCCAGCCCACCAGAACTCAGGTGGGATCTTTCTGTTCCCAGAAACATTCCCTTGCTCACCCAACTAAAGCATCTCCCGCAGCATCTCGCTCCCCATCGCCGACCTCTGCCCATGACGTGCTCACCCTTCGCGCCCTCGTAACAACGAAGGAGGCTGGGGTAATTATTGGAAAGGGTGGAAAAAACGTTGCAGACCTCAGAGAGCAGACCGGAGTGAGAGCTGGCGTCAGCAAGGTCATACCTGGCGTCCACGAACGTGTCCTCACAGTCGGCGGATCTGTCGACGCAGTCGCAAAAGTATGTCATCCCCTCTATCCCACCAACTCCACCTTCACCTCACTCAACTCTGCGCCTGCAGGCATACAACCTCATCATCACCCAGCTCGTCTCTTCTAGTCCGTCTCCTGTTTCCATCTCGTCATCATCCCCCCATACCTCTATCCGCCTCCTCATCTCCCATAATCTGATGGGCACGGTTATCGGTCGTAATGGTCTCAAAATCAAAGCCATCCAGGACGTTTCTGGAGCTCGCATGGTGGCCTCAAAAGAGATGCTCCCACAGTCAACAGAACGCATCGTAGAGGTTCAAGGTTCTCCAGAGTCCATCAGTCGTGCAATTGAAGAAATTGGAAAGTGCCTGCTGGAAGACTGGGAAAGGGGTGCAGGGACAGTTCCTTTCCATCCAGGCGTTGGTGATGAACGTCTTGGCTCAAGACGGTCAGCCAACGGCTACACTAGTGGCCTGAACACGCGCAGATCCGCTGGTGATGTTACCCGCCGCGGTTCGTCTCCACCCTCGCCACACTCGCCCTCGACGACACAATCACCGGCCAATCTTCGTACGCAAAACATCCTAATTCCTGCTGATATGGTCGGATGTATCATCGGCCGTAATGGAAGCAAAATTACTGAGATCCGCCGGCTTTCTGGATCCAAGATATCTATTGCCAAGGCCCCACATGATAATTCTGGTGAACGAATGTTCACTATCATCGGGACCCCAGCAGCCAACGAAAAGGCGCTCTTCTTGCTCTATAATCAGTTGGAGAGCGAGAAGGAGAGGAGAATTGGCAGGGAACAACAACAACAGGACTCCCCAGAGTAAACCAACAGTCCATTATCTTGCCAGACATTCCGCCCTATCACTCTGCACGAATGATCCGAAGCCTCTCCAAATCAACCCGTATGCTTTGTCCTCCCAGTCTTCTTGTCCTCCTCACTTTCCACACGTTTTCAAACGTGTACTCCGCTTCGTCGCCCCACGCGCTCGGAAGAGCCGTATTCGTTATTTGTCTTTAACCCTGTGCATCTCCTCATCCTCTGTTACCGAAAAATACGCACAAAACCTCGATGTTCTTGACTCCCGATCTGCTTCATCGCCTCCCAATAGCTCTGACCTCGATACATATTGCGACATGCCTGACATATTACAATGCATTGTGTTTTAGCTTCATCGACGATATACAACTTGCGTCCATGACTTGCTCCAGTTTCTGCATGTCTGCTGTTGGCCAGTCAATGAAGCGTTTCTGATGCACCACTGAGAGATCACGTGTTTCCTTGTGGGTGTTTTCCCGTCCACCAACGACGCCGCAATGGACGGCCAGCGTCCGTCTTCACGCAAGTCCTCCTCTTATACAGCTCCTTTGTATGATACCACCGCGCTGACTCGCGCGTTGACTAACCCATACGTACAACACTATGCACCGAGCTACGTTTCCCCACATTACTATCAGGCATACATGCAAGCCTACTCCCCTCGCACGACCGCGGATGGGTACATGCTTTCATCGACCTACATTCCGGGCACCGCAAGTCAGACGAGCAGGGCGACATCCGTGTTGCCCATATCCCCCCGTGACCAACCGTCTGTGCAAACACACCCACCAACGATAGTAAGACCTATCCTGAACCATCTCACTTTCGGAAGCTGGTACCAGCCCGGGAACTGTCGATGCACCCGCCGGGGTTGTCCATTCACCGGCTCTAGCAAGTCCGTGGAGATTCACATGATGGATCGACACTTGGTATTTCCACCTGGGTGGGAGAAAAAGAACGACTGGGATGCTGATCCCAGCTTAAGAGGGTGCATTCCCGTGCTACATCATCCTTGACTTGACTAATGCGGATTCAGAAAACCTGTTGCGATTCAGGGTACATCTCTCGTGCTGGATACTCCAGAAGCTATCAGTGCCTGGATCGCAGAGCGGAAGAGGCGATTCCCAACGGACGAAAAGGTTGAGGATAAGAAACGAAGACTCGAGGAAGCAGTTGCCCGAGGGCAGCTAATCCCGGAAGACATGGGCTCTTGGTCGAGAAAAAAATTCAGGCAGAACAGGACATTTCCGGAGGCTGGCAATAAAGGATTCCAAAACAAAGGTCACCAAAGAGGACGAGGGCGTCGATGGGAAGGCCCAGTACAACATCAACGACCCAGATCGGAAAATGTCGACTTGTCCAGTCAATTAGCCGACGCAAAAACGAAGTGCACCCAGGAAGCAGGTTCAACTTCTCAGTCAATCATAGACGACGACGAAGCACCTGAAGTGGCATCGTCCAAAATTCCTACTGCATCACTGTGTATATCGAAAGTTGATGTTGGGCAGAGTGGTGAAGTACAAGTGTCACGCGCGCACCCTCAAGAAACTATCAGAAGAATTTCTCAGCCAAGGAAACCACCGCGAAATCCGTTTGTGTCGCGGTCAACGCTGCTTCGTAATGTACTGAGAGCTTGCTGCCTGCGTGCCCTGGCTACTCTAACAATCTTCCTTATTAAGCTCCTCCTGCCTGAAATCCGGGTCACCGTATCCAATTTGTCGCAGGCTATACACTTTCTTGTTGAAAATGATTTTCTTCGTAATGTTGAGCTACGACCAGGCGAAGCACAAGAGCAGATGATCGAGGTCCTTGGAAGTAGCAAGACTCCATGTTCTTCTATACCCTCCAAACCTTAGGTCAAAAAGAACTGATGTGTTGAAAAAAGGTGGGATACAGTGAATCATGTAGGAACAAATGCCGCGACCATCAACTATCCTCCGAGTAATCTCCGGAGATGCTACTACTCTCAGGTGATCCGCTTTCATTCCCTTCGACCTCCAGGGTCCGCTTCTCTACGTCAAATCCATAGTCTGTTAGTCCTTCTACGATCTGGTCAACTTTGGATGGCGCCGTGACGACGACGACAGTAGAAGTAGATGGGTTGAAAATAGGTAGGATATACTTCCTGAGAGATGCCAGGATATCACTCTTGGTGACAGCTCGATACTGTTCCAAGAGCTGGAGGTTGTGATCTTGAGTTAGACCTTTGAGTGCTTGGTCCACAAATGAATTGATTGCCTGCAGAGATCTGAACAAATCAAATGCCTCGGATGTTTGAATCACCAACCGCTCTGCCTGCCGTGGCAACATTTTTTGTAACGGCGTACACGATGCTGCTCTTAGCAGCATCTAGTGTCGTATCTTCAAGCTCAATCTAATACATTACCCTGCTGAATTCATGAATTCACGAGACCAAGCAATAGAAACCTACGGAGCCGTTAACTAGTCCCGAAATAACGTTGTTCACCTCTTTAAACGCTTCCATGCTGTTGGAACTCTGTGTGAAGGTCAGAAAGAGCAATTCTCGGAACAAGGACCAACTTGCTCGGTACAGGGTGAAGGTAATTAACCCAGCCTCTCTGTCAGCAGTCACAAATGTACCGTATGCGAGGCCAGCTCCGCGAACCGACCTCTGTTGAGATTGAAGTCAGCACCACCTGACAGAGTAGGCTTCAACCATACCCATAGGAAACTCTCCGTCGCATTCAAAACTTCGAGTGCAACCCATAATGCCGGAAACTCCGGATGATCGAAACCTTGAATCCCCTTCGTGGTATGACTGACAAAGGAACTTTCGATCGTGGGCAAGCTAACCACTACCGCCTAGAAAGGGTGAATGATTGCATGGCGCACAGTGAACTATTTGTTCCTACCTTCTTAACAGGGTTCCTGCCTAAATCGCTGAGCGTCTCGCAGGTCAATCTTACCGGTGATAGGGGCGACTCCTGTTGAAAAGTGGGAACGGGGATGCAAACTTGGAGAGGCTAGTGCTTACGCCAAGGTAACTGAACTTTTCACGCCATGTACTACGGGGCCTTTCAAGACCCAATACATTTCCAGTGACGGATATTCGGATTCCGGAGGGGTCAGTCACTACAAATATTGCAATTAGGTTATAATATGCCAGAAAGGTGGCACGCACAATGCTCCCGCAATTTCTCGAAGGCAGTAACCACCTGTTCTGGCGACTCTTGAAGGTCTTTAATAAGCACCGGGACAAACTCCGCTTGAGTCAAAATTGCGCCGGCAAGCGAAGTCGAACTCTTGTCAAATAGCATTTCAGCCCACACTGACGACAAGATATTATTGCCGTCACGTTTGAGCTCAGGAAGGGACTGAGCAAGTTTAGCAGCTGAAATAAGGAGTCTTTTCTCCTATTAGCCGCTTAGGACAATATATGAGACATCTGCTCGCCTTTCTTTGTCGAACACAGCACCCCAGACAAGATCGCGTAGCCAAGTGACGGCGGTCTCGTAATGTGCTATCTCAACTTTGAGACTTATGCGCACGAATTCGGTGAATTGATCTGATATTCCGAGCCCTGCTTCGTACGAAACAGTTAGGTTATCAAGCTGGTTAACGACCTCCTCATGACCCAATACTTCGCCATTTTCCAGCTTCAAGGGTAAAGAAAAGAACGCAGTGGCATAGGTGGAGAGGTATCTACGGAATATAAGTCAGAGGATGGGTGTAGCAAAATTTTACGAACGGACGGAGTTCATCTGGCACATTTGCAAGCGAGAAGAGTGCATGAATTCCCACAAAGTCTGACTACATAACTTGTCGGTCTCGAAATCGTTTCGACTGAAAGAAACTCACTTTAACATGATCGTATTGTATAAACATCGTCGATGGCTCGCCGTCGCTCTCAATGTGTTTTCTAAGATCCGATTGCAACGAGGGCCTGGATGTAATAATCCGACCCTTGCCTAATTCTTGCACACTCTTCACAGGGATCCATGATATGCTCTTCACATCTGGGACTGGGAATGAAGTTAGAACCTCTCTCGGAATGGGTAATTCGTGTTCGGTTTTCGCAGCCTCAAGTTCTTGTCCGGCCTTCGCAAGTCCATCGGGTCCAAGCTTTTCCACTTGCGCGGCCAGGCGAGCCTTCTCAGTCATCTCAAGTTCCTCTGTAAGGCTTGCTGAGGGTCTCCCAATGACGACAGTATAAGGCTGGTCGACAAAGTACCTTGTAACGCCATTGAATATCACATAATGTAATATGCATATGACCCACCTCTTCAAGAGTCCTGTCCATTGTGAGCTGTTCCATGCTCTAAGGATATTGTAGTACTTGGTCTCGTCCAAAGCTGCTCGCAGGTCCGAGCCATCAGTTGCTCCGTACAAGAAATCTGTAATTATTGTGCCTGAGAAAGTATCCCCTTTTGCAGATTCAAGTTTGCTTCGTAACTAAGTATCCGAGTCAATGAAACGACAAACCTGCAAAAAAAAAAAAGAAAAACCCACTTGACGTTCGTCTCGGTCAATTACCATCGACATTCGGGCCATGTCAATGCCTTCCGTAACAATGCGACGGAAACTCGCAAAGAGCCTCGCATCAAAGGTATCCAAGTATTCCACAGGCACGGAACCTATGTAAACGGGTAAATCTACCATTGTGGCGCGAGCATCCTCACTAAAATAGATGTAAGAGCTTCAAGGGCGTAAGTGGGATAGCATGGTGTAAGGGAGCAGTCTCACCAAAGCGGAGACTCTATTTCAACATATTCTTTGTTCAGAGGAGCTACGGGCGATGACGTGAGGTAAATAGATAATATGTCCAAAGCCTAAAACTGCATTGAGCAAGTTGCTTAGACTCGTGACATCAACTGAACCTTTCGCTCCAAGAATGCCGTTGAAGGCGGGCCATTATACGTGATAAGCAGTTCACCCTGACTCTCGTCTTTCTCTGGGAACTCCACAGCTTCCCGTATGACCTTCTGAATATGCTCGCGGTTGGCGCTAGCTGTCTCTACAAATGGTCGTCTCCAGCCTTTTGGACGCGGCCCCTGATTTTGGCCATGTGCAATAATGCTAGGTTCGACCTTCTCCTGAAGAACAGAGATAAGAGATTTGGTTCCACTTGAAAGCCTTCCAGTGACTATCAACGACAAGTTATGAGGGACATAATATGTGCTGTGGTATTGCCGAACTGTAAAGTAGGTATAAGTTATGGAAAGCAGGTCAACGGATCATTTACTTTGTTCTACGGTGAGGACACGCAGTGCTTCCATTAAGCCACCAGTTTCGCTACGGTACGCACTGCCAGATGGGTACAGGATACGTTGGGACCTAAATGAGATGTGAGCATAATCGAAACTGTCAACAAAACCAGCACCAACCGCAGAGCCATTAAGTCGCCTGAAGTGTTTTCGCGCCCTTGCATTTCGCTGTACACCACACCAGCGTCCTCACCCTTCGCGTTGATATGGTGAACCTACGAAATTAGTGAAATGGGTGCTTCCTAAGCTGAAAAAATCAAATATACCTCTGTCACGAAAGCAGCTTTAGACATGGTCGGATATAGGATGTGATCGAGGTATATCGGCAAGAGTTGGAGAAACCCCTGTTCCCCAGCTGTTGAGGCGGTATAGGCTGCGTGGAAGTCGGTGTGAGAGAAGATGGCGCGAGAAGGCGACATTACTTGCCTGTATGGTCATTATCTGTCCAAGCATTCGTGCCATTGGAGAAACCACGGTTAGCGAGATGATCTATGATGCCTTTGTACGGATACTTTTCGGAGCCCATGAAGACCAAGCTATCACCAACCTGAGAAACAGGAACACGGAAAGGATGTCAAACAGCTCACTGCTCTAGGGTATGGGGACAACCGCTGTCGTTGAAGACTAGTGGAGTGAGCAGGACAGAAACAACTGCGACATGGACGAAGTAGCTCACTCTCAGTAGCGACAACAAAGTATCCATTGATGAGTGGAGCTAGAGACAAATCCAAAAGCTTAGGGGGGCGGAAAATCAGATCGAGGTACATACCTTCATAGTCTAGATGGACAAGGGTCAAGCCGCTGACACGGCTGCGCCATTTCGAGACAGCCACATCGGTATAATCTAGCCGGAAACGCTGAACAAGGTCAAAGTTGCCAAAAGACGTCGAGATATCATTTGGAATAACGGAATGATCTTGGAGTGGAGCCATGGAAGCGAGAGACCTTGAGCGAAGGGGCAGGAGAATCCTTGGGCAATAATGATAGCTGGCACTGCGAGGGAAAGGGAGCGAGCTGGTTGTACGACGAAGAGAGGTTGTCGTCAAATGGCCCACCGTGGAGAAGAGCCTGAACATGTGCGTATCTGGTGTGCAGGCGGACGTCAGTGTCTCTTCGATTACGTGATCCTCACACTCCCTTCAACATGGGTCATGAGCCTACGCCAGAACATATCGCTCGCGCAGAGGAAAAACGCCTGAGGCGTCTGGAGAAGAAGCATTGGAAAGAAAAACAGACAAAAGATAGCGATAAAACAGCTCCTCTCTTTCTCCAGAGGCCATGGATACCACTCAAGCCGCTCCAGCCTCCCTTCCGGGCGATCAGGGTCATGACATGGAACGTCTGTGCTTACGTCCTGTGCATCCGCCTGCAAGTCGCTCAAAGCATGTCCTTCTAGTTGCTTGCTCAGTGTCTCGTTCGTGCGTCGAGTTAATGCGCATCTGTATACTCAGGACCTAATGAGTCACAGGCTCAGAGCTCTTCCCGACCAGTGGCAAAGTCCGTAAAGCAAAGGAGAGGATCCCGATGCTTCATGCTGAGATACTCTCCCACGACGCGGACATCCTGTGTATGCAGGTCTGTGCAGTCTAACACCATTTCTCGGACACGATCGAACAAGTTCCAGGAAGTCGATGGGCTCGACAGGCTTCTTCCTGTGCTCGACCTCGCCAGATACGCTTATTACTATGCGAGTGGCACGGAAAAATCCCATGGATGCCTCGTTGCATACAGGAATACTATGTTCCGCAGCGTGCATGAAGCCACGATAGAGTATGACAAGTTGGAAGTGCATAGCAACCCTGAACTGAGTACGCAGGCACGCATCGGGTCAAGCTATCGAACCAGGAATATCGCAATAGTCATGGCGCTTCAGAGTATAGACCCAGAGTCGGAAATCCAGAGCTACATTGTCGCAACGACGCATTTGTTTTGGCATCCCGCGTTTGTGCACGATCACCTTCTTCAGCAGTTTTGCTGACGTGTTATAGGTACACCTACGAAAGAGCGAGGCAGGTTACTTCAAATCTCACCTTTTTGTACTCAAGCTCAACATTGATCGCAGGCAAGCTGGTCTCCTGGTTCGCGAGGTCATCGCGTCCCGGGAGTGCTGGAAACTTCGTGATTGGCCCTGCATCATAGCGGGAGGTGAGGATCCCCAGAGATCAATACACGTGAGTTGTAATCCGGACGTTAAATAGATTTCAATTTCCCTCCCGACGATCCTGCGTACTGCCTGCTAGTCGGTGAACCACTGTCTCCCAGGCACCAAGAATTACTCCGAATCTCGCGTGTCGTACACATTTCCATAGATCCAACTATACTCACGTCCGCCACAAAAAAGGCGGACGAAGGCTGTGAGGGAGAAGCTGATCCTGATAGGGTTATTCGAAGCTCGAGGGATTCCAAACACTCCGACGGATTGTTGTCGGACAGCGAGCTGTCTACCCTTGTTGGGTGTCACCTACGGAGTGCATATGATGAGGGACAACGATCATCGGTATTAGAAGGTAATGACGTAGCGACCTACGGTGCTGGAAAGTTCATTCCAGTAGACAATGCCGGCGCTTGTGAGCCAATGTGGACTAGCTTTACGCATCACTGGAAGACAACTATAGGTAATTGCCCTGCAAAGATTTATTGAGATCTGTTGTTGCTGACGAGGTACCAGATTATATCTTCATCCTAGATGCCCCTGAGAGTAGAACACATGTGACGGGTTATCTTCAACCCCATCGCACAGAAGATGTTATGCAGGGCTTGCCTCAGCTAGGGATATGTGGCAGTGATCACTTTTCACTTTGCGCTCAGCTTGAAACGTTACCTGTCACGTTACAATGATACTAGGACATTTGCACTTCATTAAAATCTAATTTAGGCCGTCCGGTCAGAGCCTGCGAGTAGAGCCTTAAACAGGGCGCTCGCAGAGTCTTCATTCCGCAGCTGGATCATGTAAATGATGCCTGTCCGCGCACCCGCAGCATCACTCAGCTCAATTGCTACGCCAGTTTTGCCCACCCTCTCAACCCCATCAGTCAAGACAATTGTCGAAATGAGAACCGATTTCTCTTTGGTACCTGCCACAACGAGCTGCTTGACATTCGTGGGCTCCTGGCGGTAGAGAGTCAAGTCTGCCGAGCCCAACGACCTCCATTGTGCATGTTGCTGCTGGTGGAATATTTTGCACTTCATTTGTATCGCGACTACGGACCGTGTGGGTCCGAGCGATTTACGTTCTTCGGTCGGAGACGTGGGAGGACTGGGATCTAAAATGGAGGGTTCTGCAGCCGAATTAATTCTCGACCCCATTTGCATCGATGGGAGAAGTGGCCTCGATGTTTGCATGTCCAGAGATCCCATCGAGCTCTTGCGTTGTGGCCTGGGTATTGGAGGTAGTGGGTTCGGGTTATGCTGGTATTGTGTATGAAGTGATCGCGACGAAGCTGATTTCAGAAGCCTGTGAGGAGATTGTTCAACAGGATGAGACATCACCGGATGGCTAGGGGGATGTGTTAGGAATGGTTGCCCATTTGGGGTATATGAACCTGGTTTAGGATGAGGAACAGGGGTGACGTTCTGGTGGTTTAATCTATGAGGAAGAGACTGCAAGTGCTGCGGAGGTTGCTGGCGAAGCGAGTGTATGGAAGTATGATGTTTCAGTGTCAAGTTTTGCGGGATGGGACTCTGGACCGTCGATGGGGAATACACCCCGCCTGATCCCGCAGGAGGGTCCGAGGTAGGTATCGCAAAAGGTGGTGACTGCGGTTGAACAATGGCACTCCGTACAGAAGGGACGATCTGTCCTGGTTCAAACGAGGGAGGTGGGCTGTTGGTGGCATAAGTTGCAAAATTTCCACGTGGCGGGTATATTGGACCCGAATCGCGTAGCGTAGGTACCCGTTCTTCGCTTCCTGGTATAGCTGGACTGCTTCGGGTGCTATTAGCTACATGCGAGTGGGCCGTATCAAACTGCGCAGGAGCCATATCTCTCCACTCGGGGCGAGTTTGTGACAGAGACGTTACTGGTGGATCGTTGCTTTGCCTAGGCGAAGAAGCTAGCAGAGCCCCTTCCATTGGAGATGTGGCGTCGTCAGTCCACTCGGGCCTAACACTACCTGGTTGTGATTGCGGAAATAACCGAGGATTAAGGGCTCGATCAGGTCTCTCTCTGGAGGAACTGTTGGAAGTTTTAAGGCGCGTAGGTAGTGACTGAGGAATGTTGTCAATAGCAGGTATAGGTGGTACAGGCTCCTGAGTGGCTCTCGAGACTAGGTCGATAGATGAGAAAAACTGACCTCCAAATAATGGAGTAGCTCTTACTTGTTTTCGAAAACGAAATACACTCCTGAAATTCATTCAAAATTCGATCCCGTTTGAGCTGGGTATCAGCCTCCAGCATCAACGTCTCCTTACGCATGATACGGACTTGCACGGTATTCTCTACGGATACAATCAGCAACGGTCATTTTGGAAAGTAACCAAGCCAACCTTGTCCAGGCACCTCAGCAACACTGAGAACTTTTCCAGAAAGAGGAGGATAACATAGGTGCATATCTTGGCCATCACCACCCCTGGCAGCCCTCTCGTCTTGACTCATTTCTTCACACAAAAGAAACAGATCCGACAAAATATGAACACGTGCGTGACGATGGACAACCTCGACCCCGGTGGCCTTGGGGGTAAACCGTACAAGCACCTTTACAGATAAAAGTAGCTCGCGGGCATATGGAAGGGTCGGCGGTGCTATTTGCAGCCGAATTTGCTGCAGATATGAGTAAGCTAGTAACATGTGCGGTGCTGCACCACAAACCTTTGGTTGCATCGTAAATATGTCGAGTGTTTTTTCAGTAGTTAAGCGTCTCTCGAGATCAAGGACGGGCGATGACGTAGTTCGCGAAGACTCCCGACTGACAGAGGTAGATGTTGTCTCTTGCGAAAGGCGTTCGCTAAAGGCACACGTGAGAAGTCTAGCCAGTACTGAGAACGACAGACTTACTCCCTGGAGGAGAAGCTGCCCCGCATAGATGTTGCAGCACTTGCAGAATCAGCCCCAAACTGACCCGAGAGCAGAGCTCCACTTTCCATCGATTGATTCGCGGGTGGTTCCATGAGTGATATCTGCGACGGTCCAGGGATTACAAGGCTGTTGTTGGCTCTGTCATCGAGAATCACTAGAAGAGAATCCAACTTCCCGAGGGCTCCGGTTAGCAGCCGGTGATCGCTTCTTCCGGGAGTCGTACTTTTGAGCAATCTGCTGTACAGCTTTCTGTAGTATTGCAGGCGTCCCTTGGGTAGAAAAAAAAGAGCGTCGAGGGTCCAGAGAGTGGGGTTCAGCAAGTATGTGGGCTGCGGCAAAACGGAGGGTGGGGGATTGGATGCTGAGAAGGATTGCAGGACAGCAGGAAGCTTCGAATTCGACTTGACGAGCTCCCAATCATCGAAGCCAATGCAGTATCTGTCGGCAAATGTCGTGTAAGGCTGCTCTAAATCATCAATCTTCCACGGAATGAGAACAAGTCTTGGGGATCAAAGCCTGTGCTTACCCAGCGCATCAATAGGTCACCAAGGGCCTTGGGGGAGGATGGATTTCCACCGATCTCCTTGAGCTTCTACGAGATATCATAAATGCTGTTGTCAAGTCTAGTGGAATGGGGAACTCACTGCCAGGAGTGCGCGATTCGTCTTGTATACCCCTTCCACACTTCGGAACATGACGTCGAGTTTTGGTGGGGGAAGATTCGATCGTGACCAGGCAGCGGCCACTTTCTGTACGCATTATGAGGTAGGATATGGAAGAAGTGAAGCAAGACGCACTCGGATTATGCCAGCGAGAAGTTCGACATAAATCTTCTCGCTCTCGATGAGATCGGTCAACGGGCTATATTTCGGTGTCTTATCCACGGCGGAGGGCGGGGAGGACGGTGATACTGGAGAGACGGAGATGTCGAGGCCTAACATAGGAGTTGGAGGTGATCGCACAGTAGATGCGGTTTTTGTTGGGATGCCTAAGGATGACATGATTGGCCGGGTGGGGTCTGTGTCCTCGTTCCCTAGACTGTCGCTGTCTTTTGGCGGTGGCGGCGGTGGCGGCTCGTCCAAGAAACTTGTGGTCATCGTCGTGTACGGAGCGCTCGTGGCAGTGGTTCAGTAATGTGGATGACCGGGTAAAGAGTCACTGAAACATGTTGGTTCAATACGTCCTGTTACTCGAAGAGCAAAAATTTTGATTCCTTCTCAAGGAAAAAATAGTTCTCTATCTAATGATGGTGTTTTTATATTCTTAACAGTGACTGTCTATGAGCTACATATTTTTTAATGAATGTACACTAGTGGGAGGTCATTCCAGGGAAACGAGCCAGGCTGAAGTCAATTGCCGTTTGCCTACAACGAGGGATCGATCATCTTCGTCCCGATTGTCTCCTCGCTGGTTCATCGGCTTGGCCAATCTGTCTGTAGCGGCTGGCACTTTGAGCAACAGTCTTGGTCGTGGCCTTGCCCCGTCAAGGTTCTCAGCATCGCCACCAACAGTACCAACAGTGGGGCTTGCTGTTTCTGTGCATTAGTAAGTTCCCTACAATTTCCGAGTTGATTCCACAGCTTCCTTGAAACACTCCTTCATCCTTTCTCGTCACTCCACTTCAGCCAAGATGTTGAGATGATCACTTGCGGTCATCAACCTCGCTCCGGAACCACTTTCAAGTTGTCTTGGGCGATCAGATTCTCTTGCAAACAGTCGTTTCCGCAGCTGCTCGTTTTCTGCCTCCATTAACTTCTTTGCAGCATAATCAGACTCGATCTGTTCAAGTGTGATGGCTTGGAGAGCCGCTTGAATGCGTTCTTCTTTGTCATGAGAAGTCTGAATCTTGCTCTGCTGGCGTGTTGTAAGGTTGGGTACCATGATACTATGGTGAGGGTTGAATGCACTCTTTTGGCATGGGTTGCATAGGAGATATTGGTTGATTGACAGCAGGACATGAAATAACGCGACGCAATATGTTATGATGCATCATTCACATTAATCAATTGGTCACTCGTAACATGAGATTAAAAATTCGAAAAAAATTACATTTAGACTGCCAAAGGTACTATCAAACAAAGGTATTGTTGTGGGCCGTCTGTATACATGGTGAGGGGAGTGTTGAGCCATTGATCACGGTTTATGTGCCATTCTAGTCTTGTTGTCCATATGGCCAAGTGATGCTCAATTGCAGCCACCCAAATCAAACTACATTTATGTACCAACTGCAGAATGCCTTTGAAAACCCATCTGAAGTGCTCCAAATTTGCATCCCAGAGGAAACTGTGGTGTTCAAAGCCGATTCATGAACAAGGGTTTAGTAGATTCACCTAGATGACGCAAAAATACGCTTGCTGTTCGAAAGATCACTCCATCACACAACTACTACCAGTTCAAATCACACTATTTTTTTCTGAGCATATACAGGCTATATAATCACATTTTACACCAAGATGGATAAGGAATAGTGAGGGTGTGGTGTGTATTTATTGGGGTGACTCGTTACTATGGTTTGACTCGTTACCAGTACAGTATACCATGGGAAATTCTGAGACCAATGCACGCTCCATGCCGTCAACTTCAGGTTAGTACCCGCCTGCCCATGTCTTACCTTTCCACGATTGCGTGGCTCCACAAGACATTTACCACTCGCCAACGGACTACAGAACTTTTACGGCCCGAGTTGGAGGAACACGTTCTGTCCCCACATGACTACGAGTTAGCAACCAGATTCCTACCCGGCCCCAGCATGGGCTGGCATGTAAGTCCAAACAGTACTGTTCACGTCCATGGTTGACAGTAGATCCGCCACAGCTAACGTATGGCGCTGGGACATCGGCCGCTGTATATACTTATGGCTCCTACCTCGCTCGGCCAAGGTGGAACGTCTGGAGGCTCCGTCTCGGATCGGCTGTGGCCTTTCTCATAGGATCGACATATGGCACTTTTAGACGGTTTTTGGTTCACTATCAGTTTGCGAACGCTTTGGAGAATCCCCACGGATTTATTGCTGCATTAAACCATGTTGATGAGAGACTTGGTGGAAGTGGACAGATTGGGTTCGCATTCAAGGAGATGCTCGCAAAGAAGCCAGAGATCAAGTCTGACCTTGGTCACACAGGTCACACGCAGGATGCAAGTACGGTTCCTGAAGGGGGGTGGGTTCAGCACCAGAACGACACCGGTGAGCCCATCGTTGCCGCCCTCACGATTAGCGGAATATTTAGCCTGTAGATGGTGAGGTGTCCAGGCCAGGTCCAATCCAGCGCAGGACCAGGTGGGAAGAGATCAGAGCTGCTAATTCACGCAATACTGGCCCGTCGTCTTGGGATACTATCCGACAGCGTCACGAACGCAGCAAGGTTCCTGACTCTAACCCACCTCCTAACGGTGATTCCTCTATTACCGAAATGGATGAACGTTCAGCCGCGCAAGCCGAATTTGATGCCCTACTGGAGGCTGAAAGGCGCCTAGGTCAGCCTTATGACGACCATTGATAAACCATCAACCGTAGTACTACTGTTACGTGACGCACTATGCAGCCAATCGTCGGCATGACGGACGCGGATTGCAAGGGTACTTTATTCTGCCCTGGCTCTATAGTATTACATGGACCAACGAATTCAAAAAGTGGCGCAGTAAGTTAGTCTGGGCAACCCTGTGTGCTGTGCTGAAGATGTATTTCGTTTCGATTGGACAATGTAACGCGGTGTCAGGATGATGGGACAGTGGAAAGTGCGGTTAATCCTAAGTACATCTCAGATGCACTATCATAAGCTAGTCCATCGGATTGTCCCAATGAGCTTGGATTAGGACGAGGAGCCATAGGCGTATTGTCGAGAGAAACAGTCGGGGAAGCAAATAAAGTAGAATGAGAGAACGGATAGAGGGGCAGTCCAATTTCCAGAGGTCTCTTCTGAGTTGTCATCCTAGCAATCGCTTTCATGAGGCCCTGAAGTAGCTTTTCTTGCCGGACTGTGTGGGATCTGTGAGTGACAGAATCGATTCTCCGTAAGGACTTACTCCCGATGGGAGACCTTGTCCCGTAGTTCAACATGGCCGTGCTGCTCGGGTGTCAGATAGCACAAATGTTGTAATGAGTGGTCAGCACACCGGAGCACGTTGATTTCTCCCCAAACTTGAGCTTCCCTGGCGTGGTCACCAATCTCTATGAAATGCCTACATACCTGGACTTGGACAACCGCAGCGAGATACCAGCAGATCTACAGATATCAGGGATTGAAGTTCATGGTAAGAAGACAACCCATACAGTGACAAATGGATGCAATCGGGTGAGGTCAAGAGAAGTTGCTGAAAGCATGAAATGGGCCGAGAGTATTGCTTGTGCAGCTTTGATACACCGGTTAGTCGAGGTGCGTTGTAAGTCCTTGAGATCCATATAAGGGTTGTGAAGAGCTATCGTAGCCCTGTCGAAGTCATTTAGCTAAATTGACTGAATGACAGTAACCAAACTCACGCGTGGGGCATTATGTGCACCATATACAAATCGGTGTCAACACACTGTGTACTTCCTGAAACATCGGTGACCCCGATGTTGAACCTATATATGTGGGGAAGGTTCTCTAGGAAATCATGATGGACAAGGCTATCCAACTCGCTAAATCCACGTAGTGCGAAAGGGTCTTGGTACTTGCTTGGTGCCACTGGGGCGCGTAGATTGCCCCGCACACTGAAATCCGTGACGCGACCAAACAGCATGATGGCCTTGATAAGAAGCAGAAAGGAATCAGTGTATCGGGGAAGATGCGTTGTGAATACGTCTTCCGAGCTTATATTCTGGGGATTGCTCGGAATGAATTGCTGGTCTTTGGATTAGTAGGCGGATAATCCAGTAGAGGTTATCAGTACTTCGCCGTCGAAGTCTTCGCCTCTCAAAGGAAGCTCAGTACCGATGTCTTGCTCGTCAACTGCATGAATCCAGCCACCAACGGAGACGATCCTATCGAAAATTACTGACATCCACCAAGTACGCCGTCGGGTTTCGAGATCACGAAAGTCTTTTGGACGTAGCAAATATCCGCCTGGGGAGCTACTGTCATGTGTAAAAAATGTTCCCGGGTAATTAAGACGCAGCGGCACGGCGACGCGGGTCTGGAAGCCAGCAAAAATCCAGATTTCAACCCATCGACCTTCTTGATAGAAATACCAGGAAAGGAGGATGCAAGCTTGAACAACTTGAAATATGTCTTCTCCTGTAGCCATCGTTCTGTCAATATATTGCCGAGCTTTGCTCGCGTGATATTCTGCAAACTCGTCCCAGCGAGACCCATCAGGCCGCACCACTGTGCTGTGTGATGACCAGCGAGAGGCTGACGCACACTAGACTTTGGATCAGTAAAATAAATGAAGAGAGAAAAAAATTTACGATGGCATGGAGAATGGCAGAATGTGGGAACGTAGGGTCTCGAGGATGAAGACGCATTGCAGATAGAAAAGAAGGGCGATGAAATATTCGCGGACCGCAAGGGTCACACTTAAAGAATACCTCTATACTGTGGTGCGAAGTTAGCAGGGCCGCGGTGAAAGGGAAACGAAGATTGCAACAAACTAGTGGTTGAGTATATGAGGGTCTGGGAGATCTGGATTCCACCCCGAGTAGATGAGCTGTAGGACTGCATCGGCAGAACTTCGATCTGTTACACCATGCAACTCCGTACTTTGATTATTTTGTCGAAGCGCAAATGCTGAGGCATTTTTCATACAGTAAAATAGAGATTTGTTCCCTGTGGCGGGTGTTTGACCACCGGACGCCGACGAGGATGAAGTTGATCCCTGCCTAAAATAAGGTTGATTGTGATGGGTGAGTGATACGGTATTGCCCTGCTCTTGTAACTGGATCTTGAGCTTTGCTGAAGTTGTGTAAGGTTTACGTGGCAAGCTTCGCGAAATAGACAAGGGCGTACAGACTTCCTCTTCAAGCATCCGTATCTTTTCAATCGGATCTGTGTCTGGAGCAAGTGCCAACCCATCAACCGGGTCGTAAATGCAATGCGGTTCTGACGGATGCCTGGCCACTTTTGAGTACCATAGCATCTTCACCTAGCCAGCGCGCTTACGCATATCCTGGAGGTACAGGAACACTGATTAAGGATTGCCACTGTCTGGACAATGATGAGGACCGCACTCCAAGGGTAAAGGAGCGACTGACTTGACACAGGTACCACAATGAGGACGAGCGGCGTCACATTTCTGTTTCAGCACTCAGTGGGGGGCTGACCTAACGTGACCACGACATACAAGCTTTCGCTTACGACAAGAGCGACAGGCCTATAGGGGAACATGGTCTCTTTGGTAAAGATGTTCGTGAACCAATAACACCAACCTGATTTCTACGGAGAGCAGGGCGACCTGCGATACTAGTGCTAGAAGTAACCTTCATGTGCTTGGCCTATCAAGCCTGGCGGATACCGGACGGTGTGGAGTCGCTCTCCCTCGTCAGGTCTCAGACTCGGGAGGAAGATGGCGCTTGGGGGACCGTCCTGGAGACGATTTGAGAGTGAGTAAGCTGAGCGCTGTGTCGCCAAAACTCTGCCATAATTTGCCAACCCTAACACCGGACTGAAACGAGTAGCATCGCACCAAGGGAAAACGCGGGCACAACAAAGTAATTCGCAGCAAAGTCGCTTGCCATTTGACCTGTCGACGTATTCACATATAGATAGCTACCTGCTCCCCTCCTGATCAATCGAACACCATTGATCTCACCCATAGCCTCCCTCTCAGCTCACTGCCAACATAAATTGGAAAAAATGACCGAATCATCTCACGCATCATGATCTGCAACCATTAGTGGCGGCCATCTACAAAACACCAGAATCTCTCACAGAACAGTGGCCACGACATGCCTCGTGTGTGTCGCATGCCTGAACTCGGTAAGATATATGCCTAGGTCCTACGTCAGTTGCCCATTCATAAACAGAGACCTAAACCCAAACATACCCTGCCATGTTCCAAGATTCAAAGAGCCATTCGTGATTGGTACTGATACCGTGGAGCCGACAAGGGTCGCTTTGGTGTGTGAGACACTGCGTCTGTTAGACCAAAGAAGTCCACAAGGGGGTTTCCAGACTTACGAGTCACTGCAGGCACGTCAGAGTGGGCAGACATTCACAAATATGATGGCGACATACTCTGGACCTTCATCGGTGTGCTTCCATCTCAAGGTCTCCGGAACGATGGTATCCAGTGCCATATCCATGTCTGGGGTAGAGTGTATGTATATAGTCGCGTCAAACTTCCGCGCCTAGGTAGTAGCTACTGAAAAGTACCACTGCGGACATCTGTATGCGAGTCAGAACCGCCGAAGACAAACAGTCGTCCGAGGAGCTTGCCTGCGTCGAAATTTTCATTGATGGACAATGCTGCCGAAGTGTGCTGACTGCGAACAGGTCAGTCGACGAGGGTTTTACCCCAGGTAGTCACCCACATGAAGAGAAATAACATTCCAACCTGGAGGGGAAAAATAGAGAGTAGCAACTACATCCGGTCCCAATCATCGAGAGGTGACGCTTTACCTTGACGTCTTTTATCCCCTCAGATACCTGAGCTAGGACTTCGTCCGTCACCAGATGACAACCCTTAAATCGCCTCGGAAGATTAAATGATTTTTGCCACCCCATGCTGCTGTCCACAGTGGCCAAAGAATTGCAAAAAGAAATATCGACTAGGAAAGCGCCGACAAGGATGTTGTTTATGGGCGTGGAGGCCGGTGTGCACGATAGCGTCGAGTCTCGTGATTGAAGCGCCTTCTCGGCGATGAGTACATTCCGTATGGCAACTCATTACTATCGCGTTCGTCCAGTCATCAGACATTCCCCGCGACAGGACGGAACCATTTCTCCGTAGCACTCTTACTGGGAGGATCTTGTGGCATTATAATTATGACCGTGCGATGCCCCCAACCTGCAGTTTGGTACTTCCTTTCCTACCTGTCGAAGAACCAACGAGGTGCTCATTATCCTTCGTACCTAAGCCATACATATGACCTGGTTGGTCAGTTTACCATTTACCATCTACCAGTTGATTCACAGGTTCTGCAGAATATATATACGGTTAATCTTCCGTGTTCCCATACCTCCTAGAACGATCTAGTCCACCGCGATTACCTGGAACATTACGATTTCGGCAATGATTGGCGTAATGCCCCTTTTCGCCACACTGCGGAAAAGGTGAATAAATTAGCGAGACAGATGTAGGATACTCACCTTGAAGCAGAGCACGTCATCCAAATTCCGGCGGGGTCCATTTGAACCAATTACAACATTCCCTTGACCGGTAGTAGCCCCACTCAAGGCACCTCGATCATAGTCAGCGTACCGACCATAGCCAGGTGGAGGTGGGCCAAGATCACGGTTCGAAGGGGGCGAAGGTGGTTCATAAGCCCCTGGTGAGGGCAACCCAGGCTTTGGACTAGAAAAAGCTATTACTGAACGCGATTAAAGAAAGGGTAGTCACCCACTGTCCGCGAGGACACTCTGGTCCTAATGGACAGAAACTTGTCAAGTATAACTGGCACGCTACACGCCGGACATGCTTCCGGGGGCAGAGCGGGCCTATCCTATAAGAGAAACTCGAGTGATGGTCCAATTAAATCAGCTCACCAAGTCTACAGAACCCGCGCCTGTAGTCAGGGCACTCTACTCGACGCTCTTTAGGGTGAGCATAGAGGCATTCGTCTCCAGCAGAGCAGTAGCCATATTTTGCGAACCACCAGCACTCAGGCATACGCCTGAGGTTGTATTCATGAAGAAACTCGCAAGCGTCGCCTTTCTTGCACAAGCCACGAAGCCAGTGCTTACAGACTGTGGCCAAGCGTTCTCTGTCTCGGGGATGTGTGGGTAACTGCTTTGGAGGCTGGAAATTTTGCGAGGATGGTGTGGTGTGTCTCAGAGGACAATGCAACGGACCCAGAGGACAGCCCGTGGGTGTTAGTGAGAGACGACAAATCTGGTCGTCTAGAATGCGTTGGAAAAGTGTGCATCTCGCAGGAATGATAGACCAACCTTTGTCTAGCTTGAGACCGAGATCAGTCTTGATGTAGAGCTCCTCAGGAAAGTTGTTTTGATGGAACTGAGGATGGACGATGTCTCTCAACATGGACGGCCCAACGAGTGGACCTGACATGGTCGTTAACGCCCAGTAGTACGACAGGCTACACTACAAATGTGGCTCGAGCACAAATAATAATAATAAACACCTTGGGTGTTATGCTGTGCAAGGCTCCTATGGCAGCTGTGGAATAGTCATAGTTTTGATGTTAATATTGCATTTGGTCCCAGGTTGTCCAGTATATACTTTTCCATTGGTTTTATCATGACATACTTGTGAGATGCCATGCTAACTGGACAACCCCAGTGTCTGTGTTACATATACAGTGACCTTTAAAACCATTGCAATGTTCTTCTAACATGGTGTGTGAAGCACACCACAAACATCCATGGGAATATCACTCAGCTTTGGTGACATAAAAGGAAGTACATACTCCTAGCTACAAATTGGTCCCTAGATCATATGATTTGGCCCAGTAGCTGTGAAGATACACCCATTTCAAGTCAATGATATTATTACAATAGTTTTGCTGCTTTTAATAAAAATAGGCAATCTCAATTAAATTAAATGATATTTGATCTTGTTTTACCCTACAAACAAAGATATACATATGAGTAGTATGTCCAAGTTTAAAAACATTCACATATCCATATCTTTTGATTTCCAATTACTATTATTATAAGATTTTTAACTTCTGCTAAAAAGAATATTATTCCCTG
>JBBPKN010000550.1:0-35712 GCA_038089275.1 Pulveroboletus cf. rosaemariae
CCCCGCCTGCTCCTTCAACGTCCTCCGTGCTGACCCCCTCACCTCCTCCCTCGAACACATCGCCACCAGCACCACCCTCCGTCCCAGACCCTCCTCCGCCTCCGCCCCCTCCCACCCAGGCATGCATGGCTCTGCCCCCGTCTTCCGTGTCGCCATGGCCCCCCCAGAACCTCGTCCCCCACGCCACCGTCCCCGTACCGTCCGCGAGATTCTCCCCGATACCAGGGAACGGCATCACTCCAGAGACGGACTCCCCCCGTCGATCCCACGTGAAGCCGATCTTGCCCATCTCCGCTCTCCCACCTCGGCGATCCTCTCCTTTCCCGTGTCCGACCATCCCCCCCCCACCGCTTCTCCCCTCTTATCCACCGATGGCCGACGCGTTCATCTCAGATCAGAGATCCCCGGCGCAGTCCTCCAGGGAGAAGGGAGGGGCAAGAAGCATCAGTGTCCACACTGCGGAAAACGTTTCAACAGGCCGAGTAGCATGAAGATTCACGTAAACACCCACACGGGGGCCAAACGTATGTGGCACTTTTTTATTTCATCATTGCAACGTGTCGGTCGCTCTAGTCCCACCCGAACGCTATCCCCTTTTCCGTCCTCTCGTCTGCCTCTTTGCCGTCACCTCCCTTTTCCTATTTATCCATCCTCTGTACTGATAACGTTTACCGATAGCGTATCGCTGTCCATTTCCGGGCTGTGGGCGCGAATTCAACGTCAATTCAAACATGCGCCGGCATTGGCGGAATCATTCGCGAAGTGCTCCTGTACGTCCTCACGATCCGGACGTCGGACCCAGCGCTGGCTATCATCCCCACCATCTCCCTCACCATATCCCCCGTCTGGACGGTCTCCCCCACCCAGCCCTCATGTCCCCCCCTGCGACCAACTCGAGCGTCAGCGACGGAAACTCGGACGAGGAGGCCTATTCAGACGACGACCCCGAACTATACCCCATGGACGTTGACGTCAATGACCCTGAGCCCAGCCCGCGGGGCGAATCTGAGAGTAACAAGGGCGTCCGCGGTGTCGCTCATGATGCCCCTGGCGGTGCTCACACTCATCCACCGCCACCACCCCCTCTTCGTCTGATTCCACCGCACACCATGTCCATCAAGAGCGCTGCAGGGTCGTCTCCCAGCGAGGATTCGGTGTGGTCCCGGTCCGTGTCCCCGGCCCGCGGACCGGTCAGTGCGTCCGGGTATGGGCACGAACACGGACCGCAACTCCACCGACACGCACATGCACAGCAGGATCAGCAGGGTCGTCCGCCGCCACCAACACGTTCGCAATCGCACCTGCACTCGCACTCGCACGGACACGGGCAAACGTCGGAGTGCATCTACAAGCCCTCGATTCCGGCGTACGCGATTTCGTGCACGGATTCGAGCGTCTCGACTGCGTTGCGTCCGGCGTTTACGTCGAGTTCGAGTTGCACCGCGCGTGACCGCGATCGGGATTGGGAAAGAGATCGATACCACGCACGCTCCATGGGTGGGAGTGGGCGAGACAGGGAGAAGCGCCACGGACAGGGCTATCCATCGCGAGGGTAATTCCATGTTTTTGTCTCGGTTGCTGTCTGTTTTTTTTTGCTTTCTATGCACATCTCCTCTCTGCATGACGCACATATCGATGACCACGGCATCTGTCTCCATCTGGATACACATCTGCATCTACTTTACATCACGACTTTTTCCTTTCCTTTTCTTTTCTTTTATTTTGCACGTGGTGGATGAAGTTTTCTTCCATTGCTTTTTTTTTTCTCCGACGTCTTTTTGATCCTAATCTATTTGCGCGCATATCTGTCCGAAAATGTACATGATAACACGACAAGACTGTCAACACGTCTCGTTATGATGCAGCGGAACGAAACGAAGAGTCGGAAGGTGTGATGATTGATGGGACTGATCTTCTCGTGTCGCCTTCTGAATTTTCGTCCCCTCTCGTTTGAAGCTAGCCTCTTTTTTTTTTTTTTTTTTTTTTTTTTTTTTTTCAGGGGAAGACAGGGTTCACCCAACACGCGTCGAGCGATGAGCGCGAGTCCGCCCACCGCCGGTGTCGACCTACCACGCCACGCCACATCACCCAACGATACACCGACGTCCGCGTCCGTCGTCCCCGACACGCGCCACCCATCCTCGACCAAGAGGCACGCCCACCAAACAAGACATACCAACCACACGAACCAGAAGGGAGGGAGGGAGGAAAAAAAAAAAGGTAAAGCAGAGAAGAAGGAAGTGGAGAAGAGAAGGAAGGGAGGGGGGGGGAGTGACGGAGATGAGAGGAAACCGTACGACACGGCAGGGCACGGCACGGCTACGTCGTTGGGTCGAGCGCGTACGATCGTACGGGAACGATTATTATTATTATTATTATTATCCTTTTCATTCTTTCCCCCCCCTCTCTCCTTCTCGACGCCCGCGGAAGGGGACGACGCCACCGCAGGTGATGGCGTTCGGGATTTGGTGATGGCCCCCCATTCGATCGTGGTGTACGATAGCCCGACCAAGGTGGAATTGGGTCAGTCATCATCGGGAAAACGACGTACGCCACGAGCCCCATGTCACGACATCATCCCAGGAAAAAAAAAAAAAGAAAAAAAAAGTTTTCAGCCCAATGCAATGCACGTCATCACGTGATGGCTCTTTGGCATACCGTGATACCAAAAGAGACCGAGGGGAGGAAAGAAACGACGGACCGCGCGGGGCCATGATAGCGAACACCTGTCCAGCCCGTGCTGTGGTCGCCATTTGCCATGAGAATGGGTTGGCTCAAGGGTAGAGGCGCACACGACATGGAAGGACACCGGTCACAGCCATGAGGAACGCACACGATCGCGCCACACAATGGTAAGCACCCCCCGAACACGGCTTTCGGACAAGGCCGCAGGAGATGGGCGGTCTGTGAGATCGCCGATCATGTCGGCGGCTGTCCCCGCGTGTTGTCATGTTTTAAGTAAGGTTTTATTTATTCTTGTATGTTCAGCAGGGGGGGGCAGGAGGAGAGGATCAAACACTGGTTTGGGAAGTGAGTGGAAAAGGGTGGTGTGCCTCGCGCCGCAGTCCCCCGCAGGATGTTGAAATGAGTGGTGAGATGCCAGCATGGGACGAGCGAGCAGAAGTTCACCTGAGTCGTGTTTTCTCTCGTTTGACCGAATGGTTCTGTCCCTCCTGACATGCCTCTGTCTTCCGATCCAAAAAAAATACGGCACCAGCGGATGTGACGACCGCCCCAGACTCTCCACTGGGCACAGGCACGATCGCTATACAAGTGTCGGTGGACACGAACCCACCATATACGCTGGTCAGTAAAACATGACCCCGGCGACGTCGACGTCGACGGTGACACTCTGAACTGGTCCCCGCATCCCGAGGGAACACGTCCGTTCATACGAACGCCGAGTTGTTCTCCTCTCGCTGGTTTATCTGCATCCAAGGACCGGTCTGGAAACACCCCGTGACCAAAAGAGACCCTCGTTCGATGAACAGCGTAGGTGCGTTGGCAAAACTCGCACAGGGGTACATCAAGGTACCTGGCCCCAACCTGGTGACGTGGCCCATTTGCGATAAAGAGAGAAAGACGGGTATCAGCCAGCACCGAGGAGAGAATAGTGGCCGATGGGGTCTATGAGCGACCGGGCTCCGAGAATAAGCACAACTAGAATCAGCTGCGACCGTCATCCATGGCGAGCAACGCCCAGGAGTGCCGACATGCCAGATCACAACAGAGGAGGCAGAGCGACACACACACTGCGCCACGGCTAACAAATATGAACCCGACGATAGCCCATGCAAGGAAACAAGTCGTCAAGTAAGGGCCGCTCAGGGTTGATACCCGTCAGCACACCTGCAGCCGTGATGGTCGATGCCCATTCCCGGATTCACTCCTGTGTCGATTCATCCATGCGCACGTCAGTCAAGGACGTAGCAAACAATCAGGCTTCAGGTCACAAATTGAAATGATGGGAATAAAATGATCGGATCGGAAACACCCACCCAACACTCCACCCTGATCGCAAACGTCCATCCAATCCGACACCACGTACAAAACAGACGCCAATCCCAGCGCATATCCGACCATTACCTTCGATATAATTGCAAAGTATGAAGTGTTGGAAGGCGTGGAAAACTATAGACTGAGGCAACTGGCTTCCGGTCAACAGTAGTGGGCTGTATATTTATGTACCTATAGGTTGAGGCAATTAGCCTGTACATGTCGTGAGTATGGAGTATCCATAGTGAGTAACGAGGGTGAGCTCACCTCCAGTCAACAGTAATGGACTGGAGGGAGCGGCCGCGGCAGTCCAAAAAAGGAAATGCAAAGAGCATAAGTCAGGGGTCCGTCTATGTACGCTGGTCGGCCTGATCTCCGACAAGAAGACCAAAATCAACGCCTTGGTCTTGGAGTTTGCATCCCTCGAACGCGCTCTTCTCTACATGCAATGGCCGAATCAGAACGCCGCCGCCACGCCCAGAGGAAAAGGCTAGCTTGCATTTGAGAATGTAGAATTTGCGCAGAGGGACAGGGAAGGTAAGTCCGGAAAAAAATGGCACACCAGATCGTGAACGTGAAACGGAGTCCGAACCAACCGGCTGTGCCTGCAGCGGGTTGCTGTTAGAGTTATGACTCTGGGACGGGCACGCGACTGTCAAGAGCGAGAAGACTATGTACAGGTAAGTACAAGTAAGTAGTATAGGAAATAAAAGACCTCACCTCAGTCGTGTGCGAGACAACGGACTGAGGTGTTCCGGACTAAGGAGGTACATCACATGTACTGGTATTGATGTATCCTATGATCAATGTAATGACAGCATTCGTAAAACTGCTAGACTGAAACATAAAGAAACAAAAGATAAAGTACATACGCGAGATGGTAACAAGGGAAACGGATGGGACTGCGATGCATCCAGAGCATGTGATGCTGCAGCCCGCATGCATATCTACTAGGTACGGCACATATCATGTTCCTGGCTGCGCGCGTGCTTGATAATCCAACAGTTGCGCGACGGGTGTTTTCAATTTGGCCGAAGTTGCCCATCACCGAGGTACCTCGATACGGAGATCAAGACGGATTGAGGGGACGATGAAGCCCAAGAGAGAGTCAAAGAGAGAGAGAGTAGAGATCCAGCCCGTCTGATGGTGTTTGCAACATCAATGGGAGGGGGAAAAAAAGGCAGAAAACACAAGTGACGCACCTCTGGACATTACGATCCTACCGACACACCAGATCACAACAAAAGAAGCAGGACGACAAGCACACTGTGCAACGGCTACAGACTATTAACCCGATGATAGCCCATGCAAGGAGACAAGTCGTCAAGAAATTGGCCGCTCAGGGTTAATACCCGTCAGCACGCCCGCAGCCATGATGGCCGATGCCCATTCCTGGATTCACTCCTGTGTCGATTCATCCACGTGTATGTCGGTCAGTCAAGGACGCAGAAAAAAAACAGGCCTCAGGTTAGAAATCGAAATGATGGGAGTAAAATGGTTGTAAGGGAACGGTCACCCGGCCAACACTCCACCCTGATCGCAAACGTCTATCCAATCCAATTCCGCGTACCAGCGCATATGCTAGGGCTCGGCCACCTTATTTTTTTCCTTTCGTCCGTTGAATTTTAAATGATACGAATGCTGACAGTAGCGTCGTCTTATCGTATTCCGTGTATATAATGGGTCCTGGTTCTCGCCGTCCGTTTCCCAAATACTCGTCTCTACTTCTGTTGTGAGTCGTCCTTTCCAAATAAAATGATCTCTGAATGACTGTTTGCGGCCCCAGCTGAATCAGCATGCTCTCGAAAGTCAACCGCTCTCGTACTATTGCCCGATGGCTCCCTAAGGATACCGGGGGTGTTGTCCGATTGTACCAAGGTGACCTACTCGCTCAGCTCATCCACAAGGGTGTCTGCACCCAAGCAGGTGACGTCGATGAGAAACGGTTGTCCCCTGTTATTCTCGAGTTCAAGAGATTGATCGAGGAAGACGCCGAAATATTCAGAGACTTTCATGAAATGTTCGATCAGGTTCGTCCTAATCTGGATCTTAACCAGCTTTTGGTAGGCATTCATTTATTGGTTTTCTTCGTCCCGCTGACATTGGTTATTTTTTTTTTGTACCAGATAACTAATTACATGCAGCTCCTCGCTGTTCTTGATAGGTCGATCACTATGGCGCCAACATACGATTACACCAGCCCTCTTGTAAGTGGCGTCCCAATGTACGGCGTCCTAGCACCATTCTGCAATACTCCGGCTGGCTACCACGCGTTCACCAATTCTAAAGTGAACGCGATTTTCCATAAGATATTTGACGAGTGGACCAAGTTCCTTGTCTCTCCGGCGTCACGCGACGTCTTGACCCCCATGGAACGTGGTTGGTTCAGTTCCGATGCGTTACGGTTACAAGATGACCGCCTTGGCATGCCCTTTGCACAGGCATTCGAGTGCTCTCCGGACCAGCCTTACATGGGCTTCAGGTCCTGGGACGACTTTTTTGGCAGACGGTTCAGGGAAGGTGTCCGTCCTACCTTTGCGCCTGACAGCTCTGAGTTCATCAATACCGCCTGCGAGGCAATCACGTACCGACTCGCCACTAATGTGCGCGCGACGGACGAGTTCTGGCTCAAGGAGATGCCCTATTCCCTCAACCATATCCTCAACTTTGATCCCCTTACGTCCCAGCTGGTTGGTGGGACCATCTTCCAGGCGATCCTCAGTTCGCTGGACTATCACCGGTGGCACAGTCCTGTTGATGGATGTATTGCCAAGACGTGCATCATCCCAGGAACGTACTATGCTGCTCGTCTGGACGACGATCCAGACCCGGATGTCATTTCCCGATCCCAGGCCTTTGTCACGGCCATATCTACGCGTGCACTCGTTTTTATCAAGTCAGACAACCCGCACATCGGGTTGATGTGCTTCGTCGCGGTCGGCCTTGGAGAAATTTCGACAACAAGGGTGAAAGTAAAGGAAGGGGATCGGGTCAAAAAGGGTGATGAAATTGGGTCGTTCCACTTTGGCGGGTCGACACATTTATTGATATTCCGACCCGAGACCAAGTTGACACTGTTGCCTGGTCCTGATGATCCAAATCATGCCAGGAAGGTTGGTACACCATTATTCCATGTGGACAACGATATCCCACTGTCCGGGGGGGTGTGCGGAACGATCCAATCAGCGGTCACGCTTCAATAAATAAAAAAATTCGACCACCCGGCTGCTTTGTATTGTCATCACTCGTACGAAAGCTATCATTATGGCGTATTTAGTTAGATCATAGCCAGTTTCCACTTTACCCCTTTGCGTCGTTTGCTGTACGTCGGCGCTCCCCTGTGCTATGGACAGGACTGTATTACATAAGCCTGTTCCTCTTCACAGTCCCGGGCTGGCAGCGAGGCAAGGTCAGCTCGAGATATACAGCGCCCTTGCGCGGTGGTCGTCGTTACTTGACTAAGTTCAATTCCGTGTGCATTGTCAAAGTTGGCCCGCGTGATGGCCTCCAGAACGAACCACGGCCGATCCCTCCTCCCATCAATTCCTCGGCCGCATTCTTCTCTACGTGCAATGGCCCCGAATCAGAACGCCGCCGCCACGCCCGGAGGAAAAGGCTAGCTTGCGTTTGAGAATATAGAATTTGCGCAGAGGGACAGAAAAGGTAAGTCCGGAAAAAAATGGCACACCAGATCGTGAACGTGAAGAGGTGTCCGGGCCAACCGGTGGCGCTTGCGGCGGATTGCGCGACGGGTGTTTTCTATTTGGCCGAAGTTGCCACCGCCGAGGTACGTTGAGACGGAGATCAAGACGGGTTGAGGGGACGAAAAAGCCCAAGAGAGAGTCCTAGAGAGAGAGTAGAGATCCAGCCCGTCTGATGGTGTTTGCAACATCAATGGGAGGGGAAAAAAAGGCAGAGAACACAAGTGACGCACCTCTGGACATTACGATCCTACCGAAACGACACCCGACGAGAACGGCACGGAGCATAAACTATCCTTCATGGTGGGCAGATGAGAGCTGATCGGGAAAGGGCCGTCCGTACTGATCGTGCGCGAGCACCATCCTCTCCCTTGTTTCCTGTTTGTTCCACCAAAGCCAGCTTCGCTCATCCCCTCTTTCCGATTCACAGACGACGGGGAGGCTGAATGCCCATCCTTTCCTTTCCGATGAAGAAAGATGACCCTGGTACTCGTTGAGTGACCAAGCCTCGTAGATAACCTCATCTACCCGCTAGTGGAATCGCGACACCAGGAATCCCATGTCGAGTTCAAGTAGCCGATAGCCAATTTGTGGGTCCTGTAGTTTTATACATTATCCAAGATGCTCATTGTGGTTCGGCTACCGGAGGCCGAGGACGGTGGTACACCGAAGGGAGGCGAATACAAATGAAAAGAGCCTGTCGCTACATTCGCCGTACGCGCATCCGTTAGGAGAACCGTCCACTGCACATTGCCTATCATCCAAATATGGACACTCACCACAACCCTCCCTAGATCAGTGGGTACAGGGGTATGGCCATGGAGACTCTTCAACGTTGGGTTTCCTTTTTTTTCAAAAGGAACCACGCAAAAAAAAAAACTTCCAAGGCCCCATGCGCATACCATACCAAAGACGGTTACGGTGTAACGGCCGCATTTTCAGCTCCAAACGATCATGTGACTTCGACAAAGAGTTATTCTTGGATGGCGAGCCCCGAGACCCTTTCTGCGAGACGGCCGTGCTGACTGTGCTGACCACCTGCCCGGTGCTCCCGGTGCTCTAAAGCGCTAACCTTTGGACCCCTTGGCCCTGCCAAGGCAAAACCCCACCGATGGGAGACAGCTAGCGACGTGCGGCGTCAAAGTGTCTCTAAAGTGTACGTTCGAGAGGCTCGGGTCCAAGTGGGACGTTTACCCGCATTGCTTCGCGCGATACCTGGGAATGAGCAGCCGCCAGGCTAGCAAGTGGGCGCAAGCGAAAGTGCGGCGTTGGGCGGAATTTCCAAAAACGGACAAGCTACGCATAAGGTCATCCCGGAAGACAATCTAATCATATCCGTCTTGTGGACGGACGCGAACAAGAGAACAAACACTGGCGCACCATCTAAACCAAAACCATTCGTAATTACCGACTGAGCGCATACCAATCGTCATCAGCCCACTGAAATACAGCTTTCTTCTAGGCTGGTGACAAAAATAACAAGAAAAATCCAGAACCCTGAGCCCACCACCGACGGGCGTTCATCATAGATGCCATTCACGCCGCCCAGCCTCTCTGCCTTGCCCCGGCCATCACCAACTTCTTCTCACGTCCCACACACTACTATTCTCTTTAGCTCCCTCAACCCCTCGCCTGCTAGTACACCTTCCCCGATCCACCACAACGCTCCCGCCGCTCTGATCGGAGTCCAAACACCCAGGAAACGCCATGTCTTCACTGCCTACGAGCCACTGCCACAATGATACATTCAGAAACAAAACTGTCATGCAGCCTCCCCTGCCTCGAGATCGAGATCATGCTTGAGGTGGGTCGGATGGACGGGGAAGGTCACTCGACAGAGTGCGCTCCGCTAAAAGGACTCGGAAAAAAGTGCTCGCTTTCGGCCTCTTTTCTGTATGTCGATCGTGGTGCTGGAGATTGCTCATCGGCCCCGTCGACGAGCCACGATCATCTCGCTGCGGGAGCCGATATCAAACGACTCGATTCGGTGTGTTCACGCACATGCACGTGTCGACAGTTCCGCACGTGAGAGCGAGCTATGTGGGCAGCGTGACACGACTAGCCAAGGGGTGAAGATGAAGAGGCGAGCTCTGAGGGGAAAGTGAGATCAAGGATTCAAAAGAAGAGGGGCGACGATGAGGCAGTAGTGAGAGCCATTCGTAGCAGCGGCGAATGACAGACAAGGTTTCCTTGTATCCTTGGTTCGAAGCGGACGAATTATACACCGTGTCATGCAAAAGATTAGAGCACAAAGAACATCATAGAAGTACGTTTGCACGTCAGTGTCGGATCGGCTCCATCGCCAATGACGGCCTTCTAACAGCTGTGTCCGGAGATCGATCCAAGTCAGCAGGCCAACAAAATACAAGACTAAAGGCAAAGAACGAACTCGAGTCCTCCAGGCTTGATCGATCTACCATTTCACGTATCACATGCCTCGCCTCGCCTGGATCGCACCATCGCTTTAGCTGCCTGTCTCCATGCTCTCCTTGGCCCACCACATCGATCGCCGCCTCGAGCATCCGCCACATCCGACCCCCGGCGCCTCCACAATCGGTGGTAACGCATTCGGCCGACCTGCACGCCTAGCATGGCCAACAAAAGACGCTCGTCACAAGGGAAGTCACGCGCGGCGACGAGAACGCGATCCAGGATTCGCGACGCCAATTTTCTCGTGTGTTGCGTCGCGAGGGCAAGACGCCGTCTAAGAGCGGTCTTAGTGATAGGCGGAACGGGAGGAGAGAAATCCAGGTGATCCTGCGATTTGCTCGGGGAGAGCCATACCATGAGGCGATAGTGGGTACCAACGTCACCTCCCCGCCCCAGACAGTGGTGAACGAGATCGGAATAGCGCAACGGGAGCTGGGTCCACAATGGCTGCCGTGCAGAAAACGCACGAGATACTAGTCCTAAACCTGAAACATGAAGTGCAAGTCAAGGCACTCACAGGCTCGTCGATGTTCCATCGCCTTGACGCACTAATAATCGGACTATCCCAAGCCGGACGAATTGAGCTCAAAGACGAAGCTGCATCCTATTACCCAACTGGAGAAACCGTCGTATTTCGTGCGACGGCGGAAGTACCTGGGACAAAGACTGTCCACATACCACGCAGCATCCCCCTCTGGACTCGGTGAGGAAGGTGTCAACTTTGGGACGAGAATCAACCCCAGAACGGCGACTCGCTCCTCCCAGCTCACGCGCACATCGTCGGAGCTAATATACGCACAACGCGTCCATCCTCGGGCCCAACAAGAAGCTTCATGTGTATGAGATGGCCGATAGATCTATGCTTGGCGAGGATGAGCTCGGTGATGAACCGAGGATGCGACGAAGCACGACCATTTACCGGAGAGATGCCATAGATCGCTGTAACGTAAGTGATACATCGTGGATGAGCCAAGCAGCTTCGACCTCGAGGACGTGCGTTGCCAGTCATGGGAGGTGCAGCTCGGAGATGATGATCATATCCACGATCCTGATAGTAATCAGGGTTCTCAGCTAATCGCTACAGGGACAGAAGCAAACGCTCGCCCCCGCTCATCACGGGAAATAGGCCGGTTATCCCCCATCCCCCTGTGTGGAGAGAAGACGCCGCTTGGAGTCTTCGCCCATCCGTGGCGATGCGAGCATCACAGGCGACTGTCGACGCCGGAACGTGACCCGGCGTAATTTTTGCCGCGGCATTAGACGTGATTGCGCCAAACTATTCCCCCTCCTAATTTCCGAGGTCCG
Source organism: Pulveroboletus cf. rosaemariae (assembly GCA_038089275.1). NCBI lineage: Eukaryota > Fungi > Basidiomycota > Agaricomycetes > Boletales > Boletaceae > Pulveroboletus > Pulveroboletus cf. rosaemariae. The sequence goes on from JBBPKN010000550.1 coordinate 11,433, forward strand.
CTGGAGAGATACCATACAGGGTCGAGGAAGCTCGGACATGTGTGCGTGGCTGCAGTGCGGTGGGACCATGTGGTGAATCCGAACGCGGTGCTCGGTGCAATGGACGCGAGAAGACGGAGAGATACGGAATAGACAGAAATGGATTCATCATGGGATCGGGACGCCGTCCAAGTCATGCGTGTCCATGCCTTATAATTTTATTGATCTGTAGCTCTGTCAACGTGCGACTGTAGGCACATATGGAAGGGGAAGAGATAGTGTGTAGTACCGTCAAGGAAAGAGTAGGTGATTTACTCCATTCTGGAACGTCAACTGTGAATAATTCGCCAAAGTGGAGAAATGCTTTTGGAGCTCACAACAATGGCAAAGAGGACACCTGAAGCGGGAGAACACGCCCATTGTGGAATGGAAGTCGCCTGACCACCGCGTGTGAGCGTGATGAATAAACAAAGTATTTACAGAATCGCCTAATGTACCCGCACGTCGATGCTGAAGGGTGATCCGTGTAAACAAGGGAGCACATTACGCCAATCAGAAACTGCAGACATGTGAGCTGGCCATCGTCTGCAAGAGGTAGTGGGATGCCACCCACAAAGGTACCCACGTTCAATCACCGATACGCCTTGGCCATATGCCAAAGGATAGGCGCCCGCATCCATGGAAGTCGCCACTACTTGAAGAACTCAACCTCCGAGGGCGGCCCTCGCAGACGAACGCAAGTGAGGGATAGATGGTCGTGAGAGTGACCGATTCAGGTCATGTTAACTTCACAGTCCGATCATGTCGTGGGGTGAAGACCGGTGCACTTGATAGTGCAAGCTGCCTCCATCACTGAGTTGATTGAGGAGTGACGGTGTTGACCCTGTTCCTGTCGACATACCGAGACCGCAGATATGAAGACGTAGAACGACGCTTGTACTAGCAGGGCTTGGACCACTGAATTATCCCCGAAGTTGGTAGAGTCGGCAGAGAATGACTCGACGACTGTCGAGGGATTTCTACTCCTAATCATAGACCAAAAGGGTAGGGAAGCGCTATGAATCGGCTTTCTCCGAGACCACTTGGGCACCGAACACAACTTAACATATGAGGCCGTACGCTGACAGCCATCCGTACTAGGTTTACAACCCAAGTGGCAGACAATGCGATCTGTCGTTTGGCCGGCTTCAAATCCAACTGCCATCGTGATGCAGATGCAGCAAATCCTCTCTGTACGATAGATGGATAGAAGCACCTACTTACAACTTTGGCAGCGAACCCGTGTAGCTGGATCAATAATCAATTACACCCCCCTCCCTTCTCAAGAGGTTGATATTCCGATACTTTGCTGGCAACCATATATCGATACAAATGTTATCAAGTCAGCTATTGGAGACATCGTTAAGAATGTTTCACGGCAAGCAATCAAGCCTCTGGATCCCTGAAACCAGTATTCCTCCTCTACTATTGCTGATGCCTCATACTGTGTGTCGATCATGTTAGTGGCTGTTGTCGTATGTCCATCTGTGGCATCTGCTAATGCGACCACCTCAGGATTGGCATTAGGAAATCCCCTTGGTTCAATCATGTGCTGCATCTGGATCAACAAAAGGAGTGTAAGACTAACAACATCTTTACAGTCCACATGATCTGCAACAAATTCAACAAGTAGGTCCAATTCCTATATTCCTCTCACATCAATTGTTTAGGGCATGAATACTTGTCTTGCATGTTGTTTGAAACTAATGTGGGTTCAATCTTCTAAATCCATGGCAAATCTAGTTAGCATCACATGCAAGATTGCCCCAGTATGGGTTCATGCAGGCAATTACTCCAGTGAACCAATCTATGATGAAGGCTGATGTATACACATGTCAAGCAGGTGTTCCTATCCAGCTCTCACCATAAGCCTTTTAATACCTTTTTTTTTGCATAGCAAAAGGGATTATTCATACATGTACATATGTATAATATGCATCATGAAAGTTTATTCTGTCATTCAAGGGTCTTTGCTCAGTTACCCTTTTTGACAACTGACTATTACTTATCTCTATGCTGTCCTATCTAGTATCTAGATCCTGACTGTTTTGTCTGAGGAGCAACAGTAAGATGACATGTGGTTTATGGGAAGTGGTAGAATTAGTAAGTCAAAGAGGTAGATCAAGTGGGAAAGGTGAACTTGAACAGCAAGATCCTGCTCTGGGGATAGAAAAAAATGTTACCCTGGGTGTAAGGCCTTCAAGGTGTAATGTAAGTTGTACTGAAATCACCTGTAATTTAGTTTTTGATTGGTAACCCAATTGCATGGACATGGACCAAACCACTGTTGTAGTGTGCTCACACGACGTAGAGACGACCTAGATGGGGCTACAGTGCCACCTCAGTTGGCTTAAGGTGGGCTCGCGTTGTCCGCACAATGTCCGACGGGTTCCAATACCTCGCCCACTGTTTTGACTGTAACACTGTTGTTCCCGATTGCGAAAAACATGCCTCGTACACTGACCACCGAATCCAAGGAACAGTTTCTTCCTCCGATAAAGCTTACACACAATACAATCACATCTGCAAGGAGAACAAACGATCAAAACGCAGATGAAACCTCGGCGCACTTGACGTGCAGGCAACCATATTCCACGCCATGGGCTCCAGGGTTACCATTCATCACCTGCACCATCATTCACCCCCTTGCCCGTGGGGGTAGGCACAAACACGGGCACTTGGTCCTCGTCCATGATGCCCAGCACATCGTCAAATCGCTCGGCTTCATCCACTGCCAATTTGTCCTCCTCGCTCCATGCACGCCACAAATCATCACCATCCCCCTCGTCTTCTCCATTGCCCTCCCCCACAGGTGCACCCTCCCCAAAGTCTTCATCCTGCTCATCAAACTCGAGCGGTACCTGTCCTTCGTTCTCATCGCTGTCACGTTCGCCTCGTATCGCACGTCCACGTTCACGCCCACCCTTAACCCGATCCATCTCCCTTCGAATCATCCCTCCAACGCCCTCCATCATCTTTATCGGAATTCCTTTACTCATATTCACCCCGGACAACGCCACACGTGTCCCCGGGCCACTCCAAGATGACCCCGTCCTCGCCCGGATGGACTGCTGCGCTGCTCCATTCGGCAACATCGGAATCATCACACGCCCACTTCCGGCACTGAGATCGTATGCCATCTCGGCACTCATCGCGTTCGCCAACGGTTCGTCGAATGACGATGCACCGTGTGCATGCAAACGAGGGTGTGTGTGGGAATGGGAATGAGATCGAGCGTGCGGGTGATCGGATAGGTCCTCGACGAAATGCGCACCGCTGAGCCCAGCAAAGGCACTCGCCTCGACTTCTTTCCGCACGTCGATCTTGGCACCGGAGATGGCTAATCGGTGCTGTCGGATGAGTGCATGATAGTCCTCGCCGAGGGTATAAAACAAGAACTGATGCGAGAGATAGATCGAACGGGGTACGAGATTCGGTGCACGCGTGCACGTCGATAATTCTGCATGCGCGAGTGAACTGTTCCGGGAGTCAACGAGACAAGACAGGATAAAATGAGAAAAGGGACAGACCTGGACAGCCTGGCCTTCGATTGATTCCCAACTTCATGCAGTTCATGCTTTACCTCCCCCCAGTCATATCGTCGTTTCAGCTGCCACGTCGCCACCGTATTCTCCTTTCCTAATAACTCGGTCGCCGCCTCGATCATCTGCTGCGTCAGCCCCGATCGCTTCCTGGCTGTGTCCCTATTCGGATACATCGGTGGTGACGCACTTAGACGACCCGCAGCACCAACACCGGGCAATGAGATGCTTGTTGCGAGGGATGCAATGGGCGAAGAGAACGGGATCCCATATTCATAAGGTCGTTGCTCGAGCGTGATGCGTCGCAAGGACAAGACACCCCCGGACGCATCGAACACGAGCACATCCTTGAAATTGTGGTGGCGATGTGAAAACCGGGATGAGGGGAGATCTGAGCGTCCTGACGACGTGCTGGGGGAAGAGGCCATCTGGGGTGGTAGGAGGCTCATAGGCAACATCATTTCGCTATCCGAGACAAACGTGAAGGAGAGGTCAGAACGAAAACCATTGGCACCGGTTACATATGTCGAGCGTAGCCGCGCGACGGGGGTCAACTCCACAGAAAGTGGCTGCTGGCAAAGCGCGCAAAATGTCAGTCTCAACCTCGCAAGAGGGAAAGAAGGCGGAGAACTCACAGGCTTGTCGGTGTTCCATATCTTGGTGTCCATATGACTCCTGAGATCGGGCCGTCCCCCGTACGGATTGATCGCAAAGACGTGTACCGTGCCCTTGCCAGTCCCAATAGCAACCCATCGTCCATCCGGAGAGACTCCCATACCTTGGATGACAGCGGAGGTACGACCGCGACGAAGACTATACAAATGCCATGGTGCCTCCTCCGCGGTTAATGAAGGTGGTGTCCAGTTCGGGACAGAAACCGACCCAAGTCCAGCGTTAGTATTCCTTCCCTCCTTCCCACTCTCACCACCACCCGCGTTACACCCGCTCTCAACTCCGCCACTCATCCTTTTCAACACGTGCGCAGATCGTCTGAGTTGAAAGATTCGCACAACCTGACCGTCCTTGGGACCAACGAGAAGCGCATTGCCATCATGCGTAAACGTGAGATGGCTGATAGGCTGATGCTTGACGGCAACAAACTCGGCGATGACCTGGGGACGCAACGAAGCATGGCTATTCAAGAGCGGCCCCAGGTCGAGGACTTTGACGTAAGAGCCGGAAGCAGACGGATTCTGGATGAATAGAACATCACCCGAGTCTTCGGTATCGCTCAAGGACGTGGCGCCGCCAGTCGTGGCTGCACCTCGGAGATGGGCGTGATCACGTCTGCGAACTTGGTCTTGAGTGTGGTCCCCGCGACTCGCTGCAGGTGCGCTTCGCGAAAAGAACAGAGTGCTCATCCCGCTCATCACGGAAGTTTGCCGGTCCCCTTGACGCGTCGATTCTTCGCGCACGGGTGGCGATGCATGCGGTACAGACGACAGTCCAGAGTGCGATCTCGCGTACTCAGTCGCGGCGTTATAAGCCATCCCGCCCAACGATTTCATGCCACTCAAGACGGAACCTCCAACTCTCACCGCGGCATTTCCGAGGTCGGCTCGAGAGATACCAAACGAAGTCGAGGAAGCACCAGTATCTGTGCGCGGTTGTAGTGCGGTAGAACCATGCGGCAAATCTGAGCGGGGTGCTTGGGCAGCGAAAGCGAGAAGACGGTGAGATAGGGAATAGATGGGAGCGGGGTCGTCTGGAGTCGAGATGTCGTCCGAATCGTGCGTATCTATACCAGATAGTAATACAATGTTGTTGGTATTTGGTTTATGTGTTGTTGTATGACTGTAAGCAAATATAGAAGAGGAAGAAATAGTGTGTAGTATGGTTAATGATGCCGAAGAAAGAACATGAAGAATGGGTGGGTTTGCTGTGCTCTAAAACGTGATTCATGAATATTTTCCAAAATGAAAGAACTCTTTGGGACTCACGACGACGGTAAAAAGGTTATTTGAAGCAAAAGACGATACATTGTGGAATGGAAGCCGCTTGACCACTTCGTGGGAGCGTAATGAATAAATAACCATTATAGATTGACTTCGTGTATTGGAACTGTAAGGTGATCTGCATGAATAGGGGAAAGTGAATAATTAAAGCAACGCACATTATGCCAATCAGGGGCCGCAGACTTTTGAGTTGGCTATCGTCTGCGAGAGGTGGCGGGAGCACACCAGCAAAGGTAACATACCCCCAGGATGGATCAGAAAGGTTCAACATCTCCGAAACCGAGGCCAAATTCGTGCAATCCCACATCTGGAACCCAGATGAGTAACCAAGGAAGAGAACACGGCTATCAAGTCGAATGGTAATCCCACATGCATTCAGATCAAGCCGTGGGATGAGATAGAAAGGAAACTCTTACCGGGACTTGAGATTGGGTTGAGGCAAGCTGTCCCACCGAGACCATAGAACGTTGTCTCCCTCAGCGACGGTGGGGTATCCGGCCAAAAGATGATTTCCGTGAATGACATCTCCATCCTCTGAGCCAAGGACCATCGTTTGCGCGTCCGGGGAGTCAATTAAAGCACCTCTGAATCTCGAGAAAGGCTGACCCGATGATTGAGGTGCTCGGCGCCTCTCCGAAGGAGAGTCAGGTTCCACGGCATGAGAGGGTGGATGATTGGTGCCCATGAAGCTCCCAAAAGAAACGGGTCTACAGAGTCGGGGGGGAGAGGGCTGGGCGGTAGGGACAGGAATAGAAGTCGGAACGTAGTTGCGAACCGTGCGAGAGAAGTTCTCAAGCATCGTCGGTTGACTAGAATAAATAGATTCAGTAAACTAACTAGCGTCAGGTCAACATGGCTGAAAGTGAAGGATGGGTGGAATATGCTCGTTGGGTAGGTGTAGCGAGAAAACCAGGTACATAAATAGGGGAGGATAGGTAGGCGCTTAATTTGAAGGAGGGGATAACGACATGGAGAGAATCGAATGGAACACAATTCCAGATCCAATTCCACTAGCCAAAAGCAAGTTTGGGATAGAGAACAGATTACTCACCGAACTAGGACAGGCGATCTAATATGACCATACGACGTGAGAGGTGACGGCGATAACGCACCGGAGGCTGAACGGGAAGGAGGGACGACTGAAATGGGAGTGGCAGAGAGAATCCGACCCTCATGTTTGGTTGGAAGGTTGTCGTCGTCGTCGTCGTCGTTATCCGCTATGGTCGTATGTTGGATATGGCTCAGAAGCTGGATCGCTGAGGAAGGATCGGGTGAACCAGGTGTTTCGGGGTTCGCGAGGTTGACGTGTTCTGCAGTCCATGAAGGAGAGTTATCTCGCTGTAACAGAGGGCGAAAGTAGGTAGGGGAGTCTGGGGTGGTCTGACGGTGGACATTGGAGCTGCTGCTAGATGGCATTAATGGGATCGCTTGAATTAGAGTACGAGATAATTCTTGTCCTTTCTATGTGAAGAAAAGAAAGAGAGTGGTGAACTTGTAAGCGAATACAAGAGCACCTGTGGAAAGGGTTGGTTTGTGTCGTTGCTGTGCAGGGTGAAGGAACAGGAGCGAGGAGGACCGCTGCGTTCACGCCTCCCCAATTTGGTAATATGTCGAGTCAGCTTTGGTCGACCGCTACTGCTCTCCTTTTATGGTCATCACATTAGTTGGGGTCACCGTTTCGTCGAGGCTGGGCGATCCAGTAAGACGACATGTTACAGTACGGACATGTCTCCACTAGCAGCGACAAACGGTCCAGCAGGTCCTCAAAGACCCGAGTCGCTGTCAAAATATCGTCGACCACCATCTCATCCTTTGTGATGCTACCCTTGATCTGCCCACAGACAGGCTCATTTGAGGGAACCGAATATCTTACGCTCGCTCTCCATCGTGCCCTCGACTTAGGACATTGTCGACATCATGTATCGTCTCATTTCTGACGGAACCGCCGTGTCATTATTACATCGTCGTGTCTGCTGATGTCGCGTACAGGAAACCTCTGTGGATGAGGAGCATGCTGTGCTCTTTGCTTCGATTCGTGGTATCTGTAGGACCGCGAGCTAGCCGAACTCGAAGACTATCCAAAATACAAGCCTGACAAGGCCAGAGACATGCACAGGGGCACGAAATATAAAATGACTTGGTCATCACGCCTTCAAGTTCCACAAAATCCTACTCGAACTGTCTCGTGTTGGCATACGGTACTCAGGTCTCCGGTCACCCATTTAGGACACGGCACTTGCTTTCCTTGAGCTCGTCGCGTTTCTTCAGTCTTTCTACTTAATGCCGGACTGAGGTATGCGCAAGCTCCGTTACTTTCGTTCTAGTCTATACTAATGTTCCCAATAGTCAATCATTCATTAGGTTATGAGTCTTGTGTGGACATGACTTGTGAAGGAAACTCGCCGGGACCGCTGAGTTCTCATTTTCCCAGGAAGCCCTGCCCACTCAGAGGCTCCACTGCCTTCTCTCGTTCTACCTTGATCCCTTCCTTTACTTAGTAGCGTCTAACGCCGCACAAGTCTAACATGACCCATCAAGGTCGGACCGCCCCGCCTTCGAGCCGCTGGTGTATCCCATCAGATTGGGTCTTTATATTCCCATTTGACGACAACAGTCGCTTTGCAAATGAAGCTGGGTACTTCACCTGGGCACACCGAATGCGCAATGGGACTCGGGTACTGTGAACTACTCGACATCGTCATCAGAGCGCTCCCATTGCACTCGGACTCGACGCTACAAGCCGTATGGGAGAAAAACAGTCGCGGCAACATCTGTCATTCTGGTCAACTGCATCACAGCCAAGCTCGTCGTCAAGATTGCACACTTGTCTACAGCCAGCGAAGCATGGGAGTGTCTCGCGACTGAATACGACCAAATCGGGACAGACTCGATCATTTACTGGTGTCGGCGACGGACGAAGCAGATGGCGAGCGGAGCCGACGTGTGGACCCACGTCGATGACGACGAAGGAGTCATTCGCTATCTGGCCAACGCCGACGTTATCATATCGGAATGGTCTGCAGCCGCTCTTTCTCCTATCTGCTTTCCCATACAACCCCAAGGATCCCGATTCCTGGGATCACTTCGTCAAAGGCGTGCGCATCAACAAGCAGACGGAGCACAGCATCAATCATCATATCCGAGATACTCATAGAGAAGCATCGGCGCCGGCTGGCATCCAACATGACCGTTATGTCAGAGCCTCCCCTTGCGACGTTCGGATGAGCTGCTCGCGCCATCGGTGCAAGGTTCTGCACAAATTGCGCAAGAGAAGGCCACACGCGAGACGAATGTCGAGCGAAAGGTGGTGGAAAGGAAAGGAAAGGGCCTAGGCGCTGATCGAAAGGGAAACGAGGGCGGAAAGGCAAAGATCATCAAAGGAGGGTTGGGACGATACATCGTCTTGGGAAAATGCCTAGCTGTTGTTGAGGCCATGCATTCGTCATAGTTCTATGCACCAATGTGCTTTACAGTCCAATGTTCACTAGGTACATTATGCAGTCATTCCACAGCCCAACTGAGTCTCACAATTGGCCATCGTCCGAATTCAGAAGTACCTATTCGGCAGCGGTTAGGAAGCAACCAGACAGCAAGCACGACAGGGAAAGATGAGAAAGTAAAAGAGAGAATGAACTACGCACCGATATGTATATACAAGGTACGTTGGTTGAACTGTACGTTCACTTTTTTCACTGTCTCGTTCAACGCGAATGCTGCACCGGTGTGGTCCAAACGGCCAGAATTCGTCCTTCATGTTCTCATAAAACGTCGACGCGATCTTACTCGCCCCGCCATTATCCACTGCCCACATCGACCCGATCACAGAACGAAACCTAGCAAACTGCATCGCGGAGGCCAGATGGATCGCCTCGTCAGGACTCACTGCATGATTCCGGGCTCGATGAGTGTAAACGTGGCAAGGCCATGAACGCGCTCACCAATGTTGGTCAGTCTGTCGCCAATGAAACTATCCCTGGATCAACATCAACAAAGTGTTTGTCTTCCTTTAGTGAATGCGGCAGATTGTGCCTCTTAGCACGCATGAGGGCGGTAAGGGCGGAAGTGTAAGATGAAATATAGAGATCAGCGAGTTTCTGCTGATCCTTCCTGAACGGTCCGGCAGCATGCAGGGGATCCAGAGGATCCGGCAGTAGGGCACCACCAGATGCGTGATTCATTTGGGTGGGACCGTCTAGAGGAAGTTGGCCATGGGGGAAATGACGTTGTCCCAGAGTGTCCGCAAAGCGATGTCCATGTCCTGTCTCGTGTCCATTAACCTCGTGCGCATAGTCAAGTATGGAACCTCGTTGCTATTTCTCGAATATCTTCCTTTGTAATTGGTAATGGAACATCAACGGGACCCCAGTAACCAAAGACAACGAGAGCATCGCAACTATACTCGCCCGCATTGAGGATAATAACAGGGCTCTCGCGGGCTGCCTGTTGGTGATCGGAGAAGAGAAAGGGTAGAAGGAAACGTGAGAGCCCAGGTAACTCGCGAATATCGTTCACGACTTCTTGCAGTTCGTTGTCGAGATGGCACACCTGATCATGCTGATCTCCATCTGAATGAGCGAACGTCCATGAACCTGTCCGCCAAAGTCTTTCTCGCCGAGCCACACGTCATCGAGCAATGAACGGAGGCGAGTGAGCTGGCTCCAAAGGACACCCAGACCTTGTCCTAGAAGCTCAACTGCATTGGTAGGAGTGGTTTCAGAGACAAGCTGAAAATGCATCCACTGCCAGCGACGACGGGAGGCGCTTAAAGACAGCGAGATGCTGAGGCAAAGGTGGCAATGTAGCAAGGTATTGAACAAGTCATCAAAGGGCCGTTTCGTATGCTAGAGGTATCGTGGGATGCTGGAGTTCCACACCTACACGAATCCATACAGATCACTCGAGGATACCATTTGTGGCGCATATGCCTGCTTAGTATAGATGCTGAACATTTGCTCCTCATCCTCCGACTAACCCAACTGTATAAACCAGACACGGAGGTAGTCCACGAGATTTCCCAATGACCGTAATCAACCTGGGTGACCTGGTGGGCGGAGTTCCAGTGCATCATGGGCAAGGACGATCGCCTCACTAAGGTTTTCGATTGCGCCAAGCTGGTGGTATCGGGTGCTGAGGCGAATTAAAAGGTTGTTGATGATCTTGACCGGCTTGGATACCCCAGTGGACGAAGTGCCAGCGCTTCTCGGTCGAGGGGAGTAACCTCGTTAAGGTCCTCTAGTGTTCCGAGCTGGCGTACCGAGAGGAAAGTTCGGCTGCGAGGTTGTTCAACGACATTGACCAATCTAGATGTCCCAGTGCGTGAAGTGCCAATGCTTCTTGGTTAAGCAGAATGGCCTCATCGAGATCCTCTATCGTGCGGGGATGGCTTGAACCGAGAGGAGAGATCGGTTGTGAGATCATTCAATGACATTGATCGGTCTGGATGCCCTGAATGGCGAATCGACAGTGCTGCTCTTTCGAGGGTGTTTGCCTTATCGAGATCATCCATCACGCCGAGCTGCTCATGCCAAATGGAAAGGTGGAGTGCAAGATTGCTCAACGACGTTGACCAATATGGATGCCCCAGCGTGTGGAGCAACAGTGCCTCTTTGGCAAGGACAATGGCCTCGTTAAGGTCCTCCATCATGCTAAGCTGGCAATTTTGGGCTGAGAAATGAGTTGCGAGGTTGTTTAACGACATCAACCAACATGGATGACCCAGTGAGCGAAGTGCCAGTGCCCTTGCTCGGTGACAAGGGCAATCTTGATATCCTCCATTCTCCCAAGCTGCCTGTCCCGAGCGGAGAAATAGAGTGCAAGGTTGCTCGACGACATTGACCGATATGGATGCCCCAGTGGACGAAATTCTAGAACTTCTTGCTCAGGGATAATTGCCTCGTTGAGTTCTTCCATTACATCAAGTTGTTTGTATCGAATATAGAGATGAAGGAAGAGGTTGCTCGGTGACATTGACCGATACGAGTGTCCCAGTGGGCGAAGTTTCAGCGTTTCTTGGTCGAGGACAATGATCGCATCAAGATCCACCATCGTGCAGAGCTGGTTGTACCTAACCGAGAGATGAACTACGAGGTTGTCGAGGGAAATTGGCCGATCCGGATGCGCCAGTTAGTGCCTCCCGGTCGAGGAATTGCCTCGTTGAGGTCTTCCATTGCACCGAGTTCGTCGTAACGATTCCACAGATGAATTGAAAGTAAAGTCGAGGAGACAGATTGCATGGGATAGTCAAGTAGGTAAAGTTCCAGTACTTTGCGATCGAGGGCAATCGCCTCGTCGATGTAATTTGTCCCGCTTCCTAGCCTAAACCTGGCGGCAAGGCATTTCGACTGTGAATACAACTGTTTAACTAGCGGGCGCATCGCTTTACTCTACCCTCCACAGCCAGGATGAGACACGCACCCTTTGAAGACATGACTTAATCTGGTGGTTTTGGAAGTGCGAACGGGAGGTCCAAAAAGGCTGGTCCTGCTATATTGTACCCGAGAAGTATAAAAGTCCAACTTGAAGGCGTCGTTTCAGAGGTGGTCTGCGCCTCGCAATCGACTTCTCGTTGCTCTGTCTTCCCACCTGATCGCGTCTTGCCCCACACTCGCGCGCACATATCGGCACCCGTTCTTGGAATACGTCAGAACGCGCCTTATACCACGTTCGCCGTCCCCGGCCGAGATTGTACGCACAGTCGTAAAAAACGAGCTCGGGCACGGCACCTAGGGACTGGACACCCGCTCGTTTCATGCGGCCTCCCGTCCGAGACTCGGTGATGTTAACCAGTGTGGCTGAGGTGAGTCTCGTACAGTCGAGGCGAAATTTGATGAGAGGTGGGAAAGAGATGACTGGGACAACTCCAGAAATGTGTCGACGTCCTGGGTGCGAAGGACATACAGAACAATTACATAAAAGCATCAAGTATGATCAAGCATGGTATTGTTGAAGTCTACCAGATAGATCAATGAGTAACTGGACGTCTACTCACACGACCGAGGGTCAAGATACCGAGGAACTACCAAGGATCTGGTCTGATTCCCTCACCAGGTTCATCTCCAACCACAACTCAATCCGCCTCATCAATCTCGATGACCTCCGCTTGGTGTCCATGTTTGAAGTTACCGGATAATATCGTCCTCTTCTTGCCGACTATCTTGAAAAGCATCCATTGCGCCGAAATCTGTCGCGCAATCTCGTCAAGTGCACCAGATATGCTAAATTTTCGCATCGATTGCTTGCGAAGCGCAAGGTGACATTCCGTGAAATGTCTGAGGAGGACAAGCTTAGAAAGTTCGCCTCGGAGGTGGCTCCTGGTAACGAGATATGGATATGTTCACTGTCCTCGAACATTGCGTGCCCATGACCGTGGTACCGCGCAGTTGGCCATATCAACTCCCCATCAGTTCGCACTCCCCGAGCATGGCACTGGCCTATCCAAATTTGTCCTCTTTTACTCCAAAGCTCTCTCGTGCAAATGCCCTTTTGCGTGGTCTGACACATGCTGCATTAACAAAACAGCAGCACTGAGCTCGATGAATCCCTCCGTACCATGTTCCAATGGCATCGCAAGACTTTCACTTGCATCATCCATCTCGCTTCATCTCACCACCTGGACGATATCACCGCCGAGGAATGGTTCACACGGGGTTGGACCCTCCAAGAGTTGCTTGTGCCAGGCAGATCAAGTTTTATGATCAGGACTGGAACCCTTTTACAAAGGAGAGGAATGACAAAGATATGGGGGGTGAATCGACATTGTTGCAGCGTGCCCAGGGCTATGATATATTCGCTTGAGCTGGCCTTTCGTCGAAGTATAACTTCCATAAAGGGGTATGAGGTTGCGAAGGGAGCCGATCTCTTCTATTCTCCCAATGTTTATGGGGATCCGTCGATGAGACTTACAAGGGAGTGAAGGTGAAAGTGTTACTTGTGGATATGATCTGTACAGAGCTAATTCGTGATCGAAGCGATACGCCGACACTTCCGAATGGGGAGACAGACTTGGAGGGGAGTAGTGACGGAACCAACCACGGTGAGTTCGTCACTGCACCGGAGAACACGCTTCCATCCTTAAACGACTCTTACACAGACGACTTTGATCGCTGATACCCATCTGACGGGAGCTACGAAGATAGTGACCGGGAAGGGTTCTCCTTGTTTCGTTTCATGGACACAACTAGCGGGTTCGAACCCCGCAGCATTAGTGGCCGTCATGAAAAGAGGTTTCGTGATCCCGCACCCATGTTCGAGCCGGATTGGCGATATTCATTCGCAATCCTTGTCTATATCCGCGACTGGGAGCGCGAATGCGTCTGTGTGGCAAACGACGTGGAGTCGGAACTCCTTGCATTTGTGCTGCACAACGACCACCTTAACAAAGCAAAGGAAAAGTTAGGGACCAAGAAGTTGGTCTTCGCGAAGATAAAGCCGAGTCAGGTGTGCGAGGGGAAGACAACCACCATATGTTTGTGAGACGGGTAGTTTTGACGTTCGTTTGGAGGGCGTATCAAGAGAACTTGCGAATCGGCGTCCTAGTTTAATCCAACCGGCGAAAATTTCTATACCACAACCCCACTGCTTCGTAGTTCGTATCTATGTCGCAGATGTGTGCAAAATACGAGGATATCGATATCTTTGACTGACAACACATCTCACAATCAAGTAACGAGCTCCGTCACATCATCGTCCTGCGGCGTCATCGCCCGATCCTTCAACGACCCAGCCGAGAGATAGATGGGGTCGTACGGCCTCTCCACCCGTATATCTACGTCCACCCCGCTCTCGTGCGCACACTTTGATACCCGTTCTCTGAACGCATCAAAGCACGCGCTACGCCGCGTTTGCCGTCCTTGATCGAGACTGTACACAAAGTCGTAAAAGACGAGCTCGAATATGGCAAGGGGTTGGACGCCCGCTCGTATCGCGTGATCTCCTGTTCGAGACTCGATGACGTTAGCCAGTGTGTCTAGGTGAATTTCGTGGGCACAGCCGAGACGAAGTTCGGTAAGAGAGGGGAAGAGGGTAATTGGGACAGATGTAAGAGTCCCTCTCAGACCTGGACTTGGCGGGGGTGTAGACCCGGATTCGGGCTCGGAAATAAGACGTGAAAGCACGTCTGATACAGGATAAGTCCTTAGACAAGGGTCGAACGTGAACGTGGACAATGTGGTCGAGGTACTTGGAGACATGAGCAGGCGCGTAAGCTCCATAGGGGATATATTGCCGTCCCGAATGCGAAGCGTACATATGTGGCATGCAGAGCGATAGAGGAGGGCAGAAAAATGATTAGCGTGCCACCATTGGGTTTGTGCGTCCAACTGCAAATCCGGGGCTGGTGGCGGGTGTAAGTCTGGATGTGATAACGGAGCATGAGAGTGGACCCAGCTGGTAAGGACGGCAGTATCGATGTCCAGTGTCATAAGCTGGGGAAGTCGCAATGCATCCACTAGCGCAAATGCATACGTACTCCGACTCAGCCGCCGCACGTGGAGCGTATGCAACCTCGGCAACTCCACCATTGGGATCAACGTCTGCCCCTGAGCCATTACATCTGGCTGATGAAAAAGTTGCGCCAGTGTGGTGCTTAACCCAATTGAGAGCTCTGTGAGGTTATGGCACGACGCCAGCGTCGAAAAATGACGAGGGAAAGTGGCACTCCCGCCTCCTGCCTCGTGTAGGCCGTACGAGAACGAAATTGAGGTGAGACGTGTCCAGTCAACGAGGATATCTTCTCGCGTGACATGGTCTGGCCCTGTATACGCCAACGAGGTGAGTCGACTCGCCTGGGTGAGGTCGAGGTGGAGGGAGTGGGGACCACTACGCCAGCCCATGTGGTCGATGTGCACGGAGAACGAAGTGAGGGAGGTAAAGGCGCATGAGGAGAGCACAGTGAGCCGCATAAAATAATCCGATGAGAACTGAAGATGAATAGCTCTCCATCGAGGTGCATGCGTGCGAATGCAGGAGAGCAACCAGATGATGACGTCTTCAGTATCATTTCGAAAGATTCGGTTGTCGGTGAAGAAGATGGAGAGTGGGGCGGGGTCGGATCTGCGAAGCCACATTTCAACAGCGGCGGCAACTCTGATAGAGTCGCGCGAGCGATCGACCTTGGTTTCGAGAAATGTCAGAGACAGAGAAGTCCAGAGTTGAGGGGTGCTCTGGGCTACAGAGCGCCAGTAACTACAGACATGGCCAAGAAGGAGTGGGGGTTTCGAGAGCACTGCGCGAGATGGTGCTCGCTCGTCGAGACAGTTTTCAAATATGATACCAAGTATCTCAGGCGGTACGCAATATACTCCACACCTTGATGGGTTTTGCGATACTCTTTTGACGTGTGCAACTTCCTCTTCTGCTGTAGGTAGTGGTTGGTGAGGGGCATCGCTATCATGAGACCGTGGAGAGCACAGCGAATATGTAAGGTCAGTTCGTGTGCCCTGACAGTCGCAGTCACAGTCACTTCCGTACGCCCTCTTCTTGAGTTGTGAAAGAAGCTAGAGAGGAACTCAGAACTCGAATATGAACTCCGGAATGGACGTAGGGATAGAAAAAGACGCACTACATGCTCTTGCGCAATCTTGCGACCGTGCTGCGGTGCGTTCATCGCGGCCGAGCGGCACCCAGAAGGTAACATGACCGCCCGATCTATCAAATACGCGCGGTTTGTTGGCAGTCAGAGCCAACACGAGGATATCAATGACCATTAGCGTTTCCCCGGTTCTGGAGGTTTCGCGAGGGATGCTTACTCACCGGCATAGGCTTATCCGCTGAAGGTCGTGAGGGAAATCCTGTGTCACATTCATGTTCCACCACGCGGCAGTTGTTCTTAGTGGCAACTCCCGTTCCCAATTTTTCCCTTTGTCACAATGGGTTTGCAGTAAGCAAACGCAGCATATCACGGCCCTTGTGGTAATACTCAGGCTGGATTGGCACTTTCCCTCAAGGCGTTCAAATACTGTCAATCGTTCAGAGGTTCCAATGCAAATTACCTCATTGGGCTCTAACATCATATTTTTTTGTTCTGCCCTCGTGCCCCGTCAAGAAGCCAGCACGACTATCACTCAGTTATCTTTGGCATGCTGGGTCCTCGCGCAGTATCACACCTCCTTTGCAGTTTGTCCCCTCACCTAGTAATTTTAACATCCCAGAACTTAGTGCAAGATGCCTCGCCTCCTTCCCGACGCAACTATGGAAATTCGGGGTCCACTACAGCGTTGACAGTAGTGCACTGCATGCAGTACCTGAAGAAGAGTGTGGACCCTACTAAATGTTGATGTACTCGGGGCGGTAGGGTGTATCTACGATCACTGACGCCTCCAAATAATTCTTGTCCTCTCTTCCCTCGTAGTTCGTGTTCGTGTTCTCGGATGCCCACCGTGCCAGTTCAGCCTGGAAACCCGTCAGTCTTCCCAGCCGAGCTCCCGAAGCGCTGATCCGTTTGGCGTTCGTGTCGTGCAACATATCGAAAAATACCACTTGCACCCGTTGGAGCACGGCTACCCCGGTGGCATGCGCACAGGCCCCTACACGGGAATGAAACATCTCCGCCATCAAGTTCAAGTATCCCTCCGACGAGGTCGACAACAAGATCTCACGTAACCGCGGTACGAGCGCATCATTTGCCGCAGCTCCATGTCTGTGTGTCTGAACTTTGTCCCCCGCAGTAGATAGCATACGAATGACATCGCTAATATCCTGTGATCGCGGACAAGGGATGAAACGGAACGACATAAGCTCAGGTGAAAGGGTGAGGCAGCGTAGAAGCTCATCATTTGGGAAATCAACGTCTTGGATGGAAAATTGGTGGAGTGTACACCCGGAGCGTGCCAGTAGGTTTGAAAAAGTGCGATCGTGCCAGCGCTGATTCCGAATGGGGAGGTTGGCTGCGTCGATTTCGAGTGTTTGGAGTTGAGGTAGGACGAGAGGGTCGATTACGTTGCGTGCGTCAGAGTCGACGGAGAGTCGACGGACGCGGAGTGTTCGAAGATAAGGTAAAGTTACACTCTGGCCACCACTTAGAGTTTGCCAGATAGGTCGATCGATGCCCAAGGAGCAAGTGGTTATGCGTTGACATTGGAAGAGATGCTGGAATTGCAGAGACAGCGTGAAGCTCCTTTCACTTCGCGGAGTAAATCCCAACGATACCTCCGCCAGGCGATCCCAATGGACGTTAACTCTATCGTCCACCGAATACCCAGGTCCGCTATAAATAAACGACTTGAGGTTCTTCGCAGACTCCAGGTTCAAGCGAAGCATAGAGACGTTGCCTCGCGCGAACACGTCACCGCTGATCTCGAGATGTTCCAGAGAGGACAAGTCGCACAGTGTAAAGGTAAAGAGGAGGGGAAAATAACCGCATGACAGCTGAAATGAGATACGCTTCCAACGGTGTGCATATGTTCTAAACCGGTCCACGAGTAAAAAAATGAGATCCTCCGTGGCTGGATGGTAGATGCGATGATCGGCGAAGGTGATTGACAATGGTAGTTCCCTGGACCATTTTATGTGTAGGTCTAACGCACGTTGAACTCTTAGTACGTCTTCCTCGCGACTTTGCCGCGAGTCCGGGAAATAAAACTGGATAGACGTCCAGAGGCATGAATTGGACTCCGTAACCGCGCCCCAAAGTTTGCAGACCTGGGCAAGGCAAAAGGGTCCGCGTGCAAGAGCAGAGACCGGCATCAATTCGGTCCCATGAGCCACATACAGCTCAAAAATGTATATTAACACTTCAGTAGGAAGTCGGGTCACGGGGGGGGGCAAGAGGGCTGGGCTTTGAGATCTTGGAAGACCGTCAATATCGGTTGTGGCAGAAGGAACATCCCACGCCGTAGGGTGATATGCCACATGCTCGAGCAGTTCTTTCAATGTGGATAATATTGTACCTTTAGTCCGATGCCGGGCTTCAGTGGCAAGAATTGTCTTGTCATCTGGCTGTCGGGTCAATGAGTCCACAGTAATATCAAAAAAGGGGTGGTACCTACGGGTACAGTGATGGAGCTCATGGACAGAAGGTTAATGTCCAAAGAGGGGTTGTGTATGTCAGTGACTCCCAACGGCTTGGTATTGGTACGTCGATTCGAGGGGAGACTTTGCGGTGTGCGCTGATTTCTTGGGGAAGAACTAGAGTGAGGCGTCATTGAAAGATGAGTATAAGAGTTCCAGACCAATACAGCATTTAAGAAGGGCATAATCAAGTGGTTGGCATTGCCATAAATCAACACCACAACTAGAGTGTCTAGGGACCAGCAATAATCGGTGTTCGAGATCAGAATTTAGGTTTCAGTCGACCAGAGAGCGTGATTCGCGTGTCATAGTGTGATGGACGGTCTGTTATATATATGTACCCGACCTTTGGCAGACATATGCATTCATCAGAGCACGTCTGTTACGTTAAATCTCTGAAGACTTTTGCAAGTCTAACGAGACCTACGCGAGGGTTAGCGGAAGCTCTAATTAGCCAACTTATATGCTAGTCCTTCTTATTCCGTACCACTCCACATTTGAGGGAAAAGCCTATATACCCCGCTTGACCCGGCTCGGTCTCTTAGCAAGTTCCTCTGGTGAGGAAATACGGTTAGCTGACAAAATTCATGGGAACTAGGTTACTTGCCGAGAACTGTGCAGTTCGTGCAGAGTCGACTGATACCTAGCATGCCGGTTAGTAACGTAAATGTTGAATGCACTAGTCGAGATGCGACTCAGCGGTCATCACGAAAGGTGATGGAACGCTGTATTTACCTGTCGAGACGCGACTAGGCAATGCAAGCAAGATACATCTACGCACAAACGTACAGCCACTGCTTACTTAGTCATGAAGTTTACATTGCTTTGTGTGCTTATACCTCAATAACTTGAATAGTTACTGAGGTAAGACCTTCTATTCTATAGGCCCAACACCAATACTAAATGAGTATCTAGCTTATATTCCCCTATACTTACTACCTAAATACAGTGGCTCAAAGACATGTTGGATCATTTTGCAATAATTTACAGTGATTTTTACAACCATTGCAATGTTCAATTTTAACATGGTGTGTGAAGTGCACCACAGGCACATATGGGAATATTACTTAGCTTTGGTGTTATAAAAGGAAGTACATACTTCTAGTTACAGGTTGGTTCCTAGATCATATAATTTGATTTAGTGGCTATGGAAATACATTTAGTTTAAGTCAATAATATTATTGTAATTGTTATGCACTGGCACTACTTAGCTAAGAGTTATTTTTCATTTTACCCTAAGCTAAGTATCATTTCTTATTTAGATCTATTTAGCCCCTTTCTCTTCTTTCATCTTATCTTATCTTATCTTGCTCTTTTACCTCTTCTTATCTTTTTCTATCTTATTATGGTTCTATGCCATGTGTTCTGGTCTAGCCTGGTCTAGCCTTTTACCTTATTGTAGTATAGCCTTCTATAATGTTGTGATCTAGCTCTCTGATGTCACACCTTATTGTTATCATGCTTTTTTCTCATTGCCTTCTTCTATTAATTTCTATTTAGTTCCTCTTTGCCCTATTTTCTTATTTAGCTTTGTTTTCTGTATACTAGCTATCTTATGTACTTCTCATGGCCTGGTCCATGCACAGTAGATAGCAATATATAAAAAAGGGCAAGGATATAGACTGGTTTCCCAGTCTAGAGCATTTGTTACCTTGATTTCTGTTCTCTAGTGCTCTCTAGGCTGCCATTCCTTTGTTTCCTTCAGTATGGGCACCCTTTAAGGCTGTTTCCTCTTGATTTAGTCTGAACCTATAACAGTAATATAGTAATCTCAGAAATTCTTTCCATGTTGATTTAAATGGCAGTAAATAAAGTATACTGTCATATAGTGTGGGAATTTTGCTTAGCTTAATTTTTACTCTATTTATTTCATTCCCCTTTATTTTTCTCTTTTTTAAATTCCATTTCATGTCTTTGAGCCATTTATTTTTTGAAATCCCTTCTATTATATCCTGTAACTTGGACTCAATTCTAACCCAGCTTATATCCAATCTTTGTATTCAGTGCTTGTTGCTACACTTACCCAGTTATCAGTACAGATCCTTCTGGCTCTTTGCTACTACTCCATATCCCTTTGCTACCACTTTATATTACTTTAGCTATACTTATATTTCTCTTATACAGTCATCAGTACAGGCTTCTCCAGCTCTTCATTCCCTTTCTGCCCTAATTCTAACTCTAGCTCTGTTTCTATTCACAGTTACATAGTATCTTAGTTTTCACTTTGTCTTCTCAGAATAACTCTGTCATAACTCCATACATTGCCCTGTCCTCAGTTACTGTTACTGTTTCTTGTTCCTCTTGCCTCTCTGTTATTATTCAGTTTTAGTCTGACATTATTTGACATTGTCTTCTGTAACATCTCCATTTGTATCCAGGTTGCATTGGCATCTGTCTTCACTTCTAAAACAACTTCTTTTGTATCTTCTTTTCTTCTTTAAATAATCTGTTTCTTCAAGGTATAAGTATAGTAGTTCTGTATTTTGTATCTTAGTTTAAATATCAACAAAGAACATTCTTGTCTTGACTTTATTCTTACTCTGACTGAGCTACCCAGCTTATCCTCTGACCTTCCTGGTTAACTCCAGAATCTCTCTGGGCCTAAATAATCTTTCTAAGAAAATTCTATGAATCCACTTTTATTATGACTAGGCTTGATGCTTCTTGTCCCTGTCCCTTATATTAAGCACTGAGACTGCTCTCTTCTTTATCTCTGATCCCTTCATAAATTGGGACACTAGACTATGCAAGAGCACATCACATAAGATAAAGCCAAGTTCCATTTGATCAATAAAGCCCTTCTTGACTCTTCTCTGAAAACATCTGGATCTTTTTGAAAGCCTCTGGAGTTTATATCCTCTGTTAGGATCAAGCTTCATCAATGCACTTGGACCTGTTATGGTATTGGACTGTGTATAACTTTTTCTAACCCTAACTAGCCTGTTTTAAGAGAGTGCAAGTGGTTTTATTGTCAGATTCAGATTGAATAGGTATAAAGAGAACAAATTTACTCAGGGTAGCAAGGTCTAAGAAGTTATTGCACTAGTATCCAGAGAAAGCTCTTGTATTGCAAAGGATTAACTAGAATTAAAGATAAAAAGAATAACAAAGTGATCAAAGCTAAGGGCTAAGTACCATTGTTATGAAGTAACACTGCTGCACTAGAACTAGTCACATGACATGACATGATCATGTACAAAGAACCCCAAATTTGGCTTAACCCTAGTCTATGATCTAATTCCTTTAAGAGTATTTATTATTCCTTTTCCTCAGTAGTGGTTATATGACCATAAGTTAGCTGACATGGATTTTTCTAGGATCTTCCCTGGAACTGCCCTCATCTTCTATCTCCATGGATCTTATCTATATCTTATCTAAATCTGAATCTAATCTTAAATGCATTTGTGGCAGATCTGTAGATTAAATCTTATCTGTGGCAGAGATCCCTGTTCTTATGGTGCAAGTACCTCTGACCCTGCATTTTATTTTTAGTATTTTCTTCCATTTCTTCATATCTGTGCCTGCCCCTTTCTGACACTCTTTAATCTCTGCTCTATGCTTTCATTCTTCATATTTATGCCTAGAGCTTAAAGTTCATTGATTAGATAGTTCATAGCTTAGTCAGCAGTAGTTCCTTGCAATATATAAGGGGCAAGGTAGGCAGGACTGGATCTCCAGTCTTGCTTACTTGAGCTCTGGTTTAGTATTGTATCTAAGAGAGTACATCTTTTACAGATTATTAATATAATGTCATTTTGCTTTCACAAGTGGTCTAGCTTGATTCACTCATATTCTCTTGCCTAGTTCAGGGCCACTAGTACAAAAGCCCTTTAGTAGAAGAAGATACTCACTAAGGAGCCCTTAGATTAGGGTTAGAAGTAGTTCAGCATATCTGCTTGTGCCTTACTTAAGCAAGACTTGTTACTTGATTGATACTCAGTAGACATTAGCATTAGCTCAGAAGTCTTTGCTTTTAGCTATCTTTTTTCCATTCTTAGTTTTTATTTTTTTAATAAAGAAGTCTAGCTGATTTAGCAAGAAGCTATCAAGGCATACAAGTTTATGTGTCAAGAAGGCATAGTTCATTCAAGACTAGCAGATAGTTTGCTGCCCTCATATCAAGCATCAGTAGTTATTGCAAAGATTACAGCAGAAGACAAGTAGTTGAAGAAAAGTTACCTTTCTACTATTAAAAGAAGTTTTATTTAAAGTTCTATTTGATCAGAAGTTGTTAAGTAGACAAGAAGTCTAGACCAGCTATTTATTTGGATTATAAGTTGCACAGAGTTGCAGCTCTTTGTTTAGTAGCTGTCATATCCTGCATTCTGGATTCAATTCTGGCCCAGCTTACCTCTATTCCTTGTGCCCAGTAAGCTATTATATTCTGCCAACTCCTTTCACAAACCTCCAGTCTTCTGTGACCACTCCTTGTATATCCACATCCCTCTTGCCCTTTCCTGTATACTTACTGCTGAATCCTTTACTTTCTTCCACTTCCACTCCACTCTTAGTTCTGCCTTCTCTTAATGTCTTATTACTTGACTTACCTTAGTACTTTTGATCTTTCTGGGCCTTTCCACCCAAACTCCATTCCTGTTTCTGCTCTCATCTCTTGTACCTGTTCCCTGCTCCTTCTGATTCCCCTGCCATTATTTAGTTTCAGCTTGACATTATTAGATATTGTCTCCTCTGACATCTCCATTTGTATCCAGGTTGCATTGGCACCTTTCTTTCTTCCAAGACAACTTTCTTTGCATCTCTTCTTCTTGCTTAGACACTTTCACTACTCTGAAACTATAAGTACTGTAGCTCCTGTAAGGTACTAGAGTAGGAATATTGACATAAATGCTCTCTTGTCTTTATTCTTACTCTGATCAAGCCTTTGGGCTCACTTTGACTCTCTGGGTTACTCTGGAGAACCTCCAGGGCCAAGTGATATCCTTGAGGGAGTTGCAAGATCCCACCCCCATGACTAGGCTTGACTTTCCTCATCCTGCCTGTCCCTTCTATTGAGCATAGAGACAGCCTTCTTACCCACCTCTGATACCTATGTAAATTGGAATACCAGAAATTGCAAGAGTACATCACATAAGGTAAAGCCAAGTCCTGTTTGATCATTGAAACCCTTCCTAGATTTCTCCAGAGTTATGACTTTCCTTCAGTGTCAAGGGTTTTATTCAGAAAGGAACTGGTTAAAAGTATATCCATACTGATATAGGCTTTAACAGTCTCCTCCTGCTGGGATAAGTTTTAACAGTAGCAACAGCTATCAAGCTTAGTCAAAGAAGACTTAGAAGAAGACTTAATCTCTATCAGAGTTCACCATGACTTCCTCTTTTGCAGCAACCATCCCTCTTTGTTATATTCCAGACCTCTAATCCAATTCCAACCCCATTCTGACCTGGCATACAATTGGTCTTTGTATCTAGTAAGCCACTCTAGCTCTCTGACTCCCCTCCAGGCAACTCTGGCCCTCTGTCACCATTCCAGTCTTCCCCAGCTATGCATGTACACTTTCTGCCCCTCAGCATTATATGCTCCCCTGAGTTTCCACTTCCACTCTGCCATTCCATTTCTAGTTTATTTTTGCCCCAGTTAAGTACCACCCTAGTTCCCCTTTGTCATCTCTGGACTATCCTGGTATAACTCTGTTACCATTCCCAGTCTCAGTTACTGTTACCATCATTATTACTATTTCTGTTCTGTTCCTGTTCCTTGCTTCCCCCTGTTTCATCCTGTCACCCTTCAGTTTCAGTCTGA
>JBBPKN010000551.1:0-35711 GCA_038089275.1 Pulveroboletus cf. rosaemariae
AACAACTTTACTGTTGTTACTACCCCTATCTGACCTGAGTTCTCTGACTCACTCCAACCCTCTGGCCCTGCTGCAGATTATGATCAGCCTATTGGCTACCTTCTATAAGTCTTGATGACTCTGCTTCTTAAGACTGGACTTGATACTTTTTGTCTTGTCTATCTCTTTTGTTGAGCTCTGAGCAAGCTCTCCTCTGCTATCTCCAGCCTGCTGCAATTAGAATACTAAGGCTATGCCAGGGCACTAAAGCCGAGTCCTGTTTGATGAAGAACCTGCTACTTAACTACTTGATCATTTTCAGAAATCTCTGGAAATCTCCAGAGACCTCCAGAGCTTATATCCCCTTCTGATGAACTCCAACCTAGTAGTAGTAGTAGCAGTATTTGGGTTTTGATAATCTATTACCTTAGTATGAATATTGACAAAAACAACAGAAACACCCTCTTGTTATTGTCCTCACTCTGCTTGAGCCCTTGGGCTTACTCTGACCCTCTGAGTTGCTCTGGAGTACCTCCAAGGCCAAGCAATATCCTTGAAGGAGTTGCAAGGTCTTACCCCCATGACTAGGCTTGACTCTCCTTGTCCTGCCTGTTCCTCCTGTTGAGCATAGAGACAGCCTTCTTACCCACCCCTGACATCTATGTAAATTGAAACAATGGAGAAGTGCAAGGGCACACCACATAAGGTGAAGCTGAGTCCCATTCAACCATTGAAACCCTTCCTAGATTCCCCCAGAGTTCTGACCTTCCTTCAGCATCAAGGGTTTTATTTAAAAAAAAGAAACTGGTTAAAAGTATACTTGTCTTGGTATAGATTTTAACAGTCTCTTTTTTAGTGGGATGAAAGTTTTAACAGCTACTTTCACTTTCCTCTAAGCCACCTCCTC
This sequence comes from Pulveroboletus cf. rosaemariae, assembly GCA_038089275.1. NCBI lineage: Eukaryota > Fungi > Basidiomycota > Agaricomycetes > Boletales > Boletaceae > Pulveroboletus > Pulveroboletus cf. rosaemariae. The sequence continues at coordinate 887 of JBBPKN010000551.1, forward strand.
TTTTCTTGCCTTTCCACATTGCCTCCACTCAGCATACTTCACATCACTCAGCCATTCATTATCCTTGATGTGCTTCTCAAGACACTCATCACTTCAGTTGTGAATATTGGTGAATAAGGACATGATAAAAAGACATTGTTGGGCAATCACTGAAGTTGTACTTGTTTTTATGGGCTTCTAGCCAGCTGAACTCTGATTCTCACTCTAATTACTTACTAATCATGAGTATGTGCAAATGGACTTCAGGAGTTCAGTCCTTAAGAGGGGAATACTATCATATCCCATGTCTCCAGTATCTATTCCAGTTCTACTTGCACCTAGTTCTTGCACCTAGTAAGTCACACTAATCATCTGACTCCCTGTACCATAATTCCAGTCCTCTGTCCACACCCCATCCCACTACAGCCATGTACTTGTATATCTTTAATATGTGCTTCCCTGAGATTCTGCTCCCACTCCTCCCCATTCCTATCCCTAGTTCTTCCTATGTTTCTAGTTAAGTACTACCTTATTCCTGCTTCATCTTTCCAGAATACTCCACTATAATTAAATACCTATTCCTGCTCACAGTTACAGATACCATTCTTGTTTCTGTTCCTATTCCTTGTTCCCTTTTAATTTTCCCTGTCATCATTCAGTTTTATTCTCACATTATTTGATGTTGTCTCCCCTGACATATCTATTCATATCCAGGATGCAATGGCACCTGCCTTTGCTTCAGGAGATAACTTCCTTTGCATCTTCCTTTCTTCTTAGATCACTTGTTCTCCAAGATATAAGTACTATAGCTCTATATCTTATATCTTAGTTCAAATATTGACCTAAACACAATGTTCACAACCCAGCCTGACCTTCTTCCTACTTCATGACTCAACATCATATTCTCTTTCAGTCTATCTATTATTCTGCTTTTCTGATTGCTTTCCAATTCCTATGCAAATTGGGCCCTAGTACTAGCATAAGAATACACCACATAAGGTGAAGCCAAGCCCTGCTCATTCCAGAGTTATCCAGAATACCCCAGAGTATATTGCAGCTTTTTACAGGAATGGTAAGATTAACAGGTGATTAAGGCTAGAAAGCCTTAACCAAAGAACTACCTACTATATATACTATTTCAAGGGATTCACAGACCATGCCCATGGTTAAGGAAACAACTAAATACAGAAATGGGGCATAGGGCATGCTAACTGAGAATATAGCAGGAGGCCATGTGAATCAAGGGTCTGATATATGAAAAGGCTATGTGGAATGGAAGAGAAGGGTCAGGGATAGCAGAGATTAAACCATGCCCTCTACCATGAGACTGAGGAGATCCCATCTAGATCTCTGCCACAATCATATCTGACCCTCATCTGGATCAAGATCAGATTTATTAGAGATTTGATTGAAAAATAACTGTCATCTGAGATGCTAGATCCAACCCCATAAGCTGTGCTTTTAAACCCAAGGAAAGAACTCTGAAACAACTAGATCTTATTCTAGAGTTTATCCTTGTTTTGGCATATGAGTCTCATGGTCACATGACAGTTTCATGACTCTTGTGAAGTGTTTGCAACAATAAGGAACTAAGTGACACAAAGTATGCTAAGTAGAGGCAATGTGGGAAGGCAAGGAAAGAGGGGGCAGCTCAAAGGAAAGTGGAGGCAACTTAGAAGACAGTGGAGATGGTTGAGAGACAGGTAAGTACTGGAAATTACTTTGAGAACACAGGACTTAACCCTGGTCCAATTAAAAAAATACTGCTAAGCTCAAGCAGGAAATGCTGGGGGGAAGAGGAAAGTGGAGGATGGGCTGGCATGCCAGAGGTATGGGGACCAGGGGCTGGAGTGCAAGGTGGGCCCAGGCAAGTCAACATTATGCCTTGCCTGCATAGAGGCAAAGGCAAGGTATGACCACCTCAGCCAGGAGAAGTCAAAGAGGAAGCAGAGATAAAGGACTAGAGAGGATGGAGTATCCAATAGCAGGGTAGACTCTGAGGAGACAGAGGAGGGTCTTTGGCAGATGGCTGAGGGCTATTGCCTGGTAAAGGCATTAATAAGGGAGGTGGGTGGAAAGATATGGTGGGAAGTAAAGCACAAGAACTAGCTGCTGGAGTGGCTAGTTAATGCCTTGGGCAGGGAATGGGTGGCTGAGGAAGAGGACAAGGGAGGTTCTGGGAAAGAGGTAGAGAATGGGGAGATCAATGAGGTAGTAAAGGAGTTAACAGAGTTGTGTGCTAAAGTTGGCAGAATCATGGTGGTAGACAATGGGAATGAGGAGAAGGTTGAAAATGTGATTATTGAGTAGATAGAGGATCTTGTAACTAGATTACTAGGTCAACTCATTTGATCAGTCATAAGATAGCCCAGGTTTGTCTGGGTAGCAGAGATGGAACTTCCCTATAATCTGAAGTATGACATAATTCAGTGATAAGGAGCCATGAAGTTTCCTCATCAGTACCCTCATGACCTAACCACTTAACCAAATACAGTGACTTGCAGTTTCTTTACCTATAATCTATTTTTGAGTTAAGAATTTCAGAGATCTCAAACTCCAGTTCACCATTGATCTTAACTGGTTGTTATATTGGCAATATTGGATGTTGTACAGATGAGCAATATTTCCTAGACAAGAGCTTGAATGGTGTTGATGTCAATATTGGATGAGTAAAGCAATAGAGTATATAAGTAAACACAAGTACTAAATAATACAAGTGCTCAAGACTGGGGCTTGAGTTGTACTAAAGCTACAGTATTTATATGATACAGAAAAGTGCATGGACCAAGACTCTGATGGGAGAATTCCCACAGACCCTGAGGCACCATCAAAAAGAAGAGAAGCAATCATGAGAATAGCCAATGGCTAAAAAGGAGCAATACTTCTAAAATAAAAGAGGATGGAAATAAAAAGCAGGCTGAAGACATAAGGCTAACCCTATGCCATGGGTCTAGATCTGTCATGTGATCCATCATGTGCCTTGATAAGATAACAGATTAGATAACCATGTGGTTAGATAATATAAAGTCATGTGATATAAAAATGAAAAATTGTGGACTATAACACTATCCCCTTTTTAGGTCTCAAATTCCAGATGAGACACCAGCAATGGCACAGCTTCAGTTTGGTTATCATATGGTCAGAACAAGGAACAGAAAGATTGTTGGTTAAGAAGAAATAATCAATGAGGAGCTAAGAAATGAAGCTTGTGGAATTCTTCAACTAGATCAGATGGATTGACTAAATTATTTTTAATTTACCAAGTATGATCATTGTCACCATATCCAGCCCAATGGACTGGATATTCTAATTGTCCTTTTTTGATTCTTGAATCCACAATATAATCAACTTCATATTCCTTATAACCATCTTCTGTTATTAGAATAGGATCAGGAGTAAGAATATCTTGATCTTTCAAAGAAGGAAAATATGGCTTGATGTGTGAGATATTGACAGTGAAATGAATTCACATTGTCTTCAGCAGTTTAAGACATACTGCATGAGGAATTACTTCTAGAATCTCAAACAGACAAATTCACTTCTTGGTGAGCTTTTTTGAAGAATAAGGAAGTGACAGATTTTTTGTGGATAATAAAATCAATTGCCCTTTTTTATATTCTGGCAATATGGTATGACTTTGTTTTTCCATTCAGTTCTTGGTATCTTTTAACACTTCCTTTACTTCTTTGAAAGTTTTGGACATATTTCATAAAAACAAGAAGGAGGGTACTATGTTGCATGGTGCTTCAAAACCCATTCTAGAATGGTAGGTTTTGGTGATTTCAAAAGGAGTGGTTTTCATAGATAAATAATAGGAATTGTTATGATGATATTCAGCTAGTTTCAACCAATTAACCCATTCTTCCTGTTTCTTTGCAATAAAACTCCTGAGATAGGTTTCCAGTTCCCAATTAATTCTTTCTGTTTGCCCATTTGTTCTTGGATAATACACTGTAGAGATCTTCTGTTTGATTTGAAGAATTTTATTGAGCTGCTATGTGAACTCTGTGTTGCATTCATATTCGGCGGTTACTAGTCATAACCCTAAACGGTCTGCCTTGAGAGGGTGCATTGGTTTCGGTAACTGATTCGGTTGGAATAGACAGTAGTGGGCTCAGGATAGCAAGGCCTGAGGAGCCATCCCACAAGTTAGGAGGAAAGACGGTTTCGATAAGAGCAGGAGTATGTGAAGGTTGGTTACAAAGGATAACAAGTGATTAAGGCTGGGGAGCCTTAACCAGGGAACTGCCTACTATATATATGGTACGGAAAGGTGCACGGACCATCTAAGTCTGGCCAGCACAATACTAAATAAGGAAACAGGGCATAGGGTGTGCTTACTGAGAGTATGACCAATGGGCCATGCGGATAGGGTGTGTATCAAGGGAGAGGCTGTGTGAAATGGAAGGGAAGATCTAAATATAAATAGAAGCTCAGGGACAGTGGAGATCAAACCATGCCCTCAACCATGAGGCCAAGGAGATCCCATCTAGATCTCTGCCACGATTCAATCTGACCCTCATCTAGATCGAGATCCAGATTCATCGGAGATACAATCGGGAGATGCCTATCATCTGGAATGCTAGATCCAACCCCATAAGCTGTGCCTAAACCTAAGGGAATAGATATTAAATAATGCTTAACCATATCCTAGGGTTTGTCTTGTTTTGGCAATGAAGTCCCATGGTCACGTGCTGGTCATGTGACTCTTCAGTGGCAAATGTTACGGATGTAACACTCTGAAACAAATTGGGGTCCACAATCTGAAACTATCATAGAAGAAAGACCATGTCTTGACCAAACATGATCTCTAAAAAGTTCTGCTGTATAAAGTGATGAAATAGATGAAGAACATGGAACAAAAACCACTTCTTTTGAAAAACAATCCACTATCACCATAATTGCATTGAATCCTTTTGAAATTGGAAGTCCTGTTATGAAATCCACCAAAATATCTTCCCATGGTGCTAACACTGTAGAAAGCAATTTGATAGAAATAATAGTTTCTGATTCCTTGAATATGGCACATGAAGTGCAATGTGAAATAAAAGATACCATATCTTCATGGAGACCAGGCCAATAATAAAATCATGAAATTAAATGTCTGGTGTGATCTTGACCAGAATAACCACCTAGAGGTGAAGAATGAAAAATATTTAAAGCTTCCATTCATACTTCTTTTGGTATAAATATTTGATTGTTTTGATTTAAATAAACCTTATTTTCTGGACTATAACACCAGTGGAGAGAAAGTTGAAGATTTACTGATGCAGCTTGTACTTGATTAAAGAAAGAAGAAGAAAAAGAAACAGTGTGTTGAAAAACTAAAGGAGATAACATAAGGACTTGCTTATTTGGCTCTGGTTTGGAATCCAAGTAATTCTGTCTTTGAGACAAAGCATTAGCATGCCCATTAGATAAACCTGGTTCATAAACCATTTTGAAATTAAACTCAGCTAGTGTAGCTTGCCATCTAGCTTGACAAGGAGATAAATCTTGAGGATGTTTTCAATATTCCAAATTTTTATGATCCATCCATATTTCAAAATGATTGCAGCCAATAAGATAATGACACCAGTCCCATAGAGCTTGAATAACCACAAGTAATTCTTTATTATAGATGGGATAATTCATTTTGGCAGCATCCAAAGAATAAGACATGTATGCCACAGGCTGCCATAGTCCATTTTCTTGTTGATAGGAAAGTACAGCTCCTAAAGCAATATCCAATGCATCTATTTCAATGCAAACTGGTTTTAAAGAGTTTGAATAGCAAAGAAGGGGATTGGAAGTGAGAATTTCTTTGAGATAAACAAATGCTGTCATGCAAGCAGCAGTCCATTCAAACTTGACATCTTTTTTAGTCAATGAATTTAAAGAATGTGCAATATTGGCAAATTTTGGAACAAATCTTCAGTAATAATTTGCTAATCCCAAAAATGCTTGGACTTGTTTGACATTTCTTGAAATGGGCCAGCTGCATACAGCACTGATCTTGTTTAACTGCATTTGTACCCCCTTTTCAGATACAACCATTCCTAAATAGTCCACCTATGATTGTGCAAAGTGACATTTAGATAGTTTAAGGAAAAGATTGTTGTCACAAAGATGACCTAATACTTGAGAGACAATTTGTAAGTGTTGTTCTCTAGACTTGTTGCATGTGAATATCATGATGTCATTGATGTATATAACAACATGTTCCCACATATCATGGAAAATATCATTTACCATGGCCTGAAAAGTACTTGGTGAGTTGCACATTCCAAAATACATTACCAATGATTCAAATGCTCCTATAGAGGTGGTAAATGCCCCTTTCCACCCATCTTCTTCCTTTATGTGAATGTTATTATACCCCCATTGCAAGTCAAGGGTAGTGATCATATCTGCTCCATTTAGTTGATCAATTAGTGTAGAAATAAGCAGAAGCAGATAGTTATTTTTGATGGTATACTCATTTAAATACCTGTAATTGATTACCATGCATTTTCCACCATCCTTCTTGCTGATGAAAAATACCAGCAATGTTTGTGGGGATTTTGATGACCTAATATATCTCTTCTTCATTTCTTTGTCAATAAATTCTCATACTTCTTTCATTTCTTCATTAGACAAAGAAATAATTCAACCTTTCTTGAATATGAAATCATCCTTGAGATCAACAGCATGGTCCCAGGGTTTTCTGACAGGCATCCATTCTGATTTGTGCTGCGAAAAAACAGGTAAAAATTCTCATAACTTCTTTGGTAATTCTTTCTTGAGTTGAGAACTTTCTTTTTCTGTTACTCTTCTTAAGACTAAATGCATTTGACAATCTCCTTCACACCTAGGAAAATCAATTGTTCTTTTTACCCAATTAATGTCTGAGTTGTGATGTTTGAACCAGTCATAACCAATTAATAAATCTAATGTTTCTAAAGAAGAGAAATATGCATTAATTCATTCCCTGTGCCACCTACCATCTTTTCCTTTTAAAGCAATATATATGATCACATAGTGTGCGATTTTTCCTATATTTCCCTGTGTTCCATCAGCATTGTATATGGTTAGTGCTTTTAGTAAATCTTTTTCATATAAACCATGCTTCCATACATATTTTTGATCAATAAACATCACCAATGCTCCTGAATCCACAATAGCAAAGGTGAGACCACAAGATTCCATCTTGAGTCCATTACACCCTCAAACTTCTCCATTAATCTTGACACTTACTCCAAGTTCATCTTATTCTTTTCTATTAAATAATTTTGCTAGATCTTGTCATTCTTCACTTTCTATAGCAAATAAATGTCTGTTAATTTCTTCTGATGAAATTAAGCACCCTATCTCTGGGGCCACACTTATTTGAGACACTGTCATGGAGGAAGAAACTTGCTTCCATTTCATAGTACTAGAACAAAACTTTGATAGAAACAAAGATTGATTACATACTGGGAGTTTTGCCTCTAGCTTAACTGACTCCCTTAAGCTTTTCCCTGAGCCTTCTTCTGCTTTCTTTCATTTTCAAATATGTCTTGGAAGTAGGCCCTAGCCTCTTCCATTGTTCCCCACAAAGCCACTGGTACTTTCACAAATCTGGCTGCATCAGCCATATTGTAGACCAGTTCTAATGCCACTGGTTCTGCTGTTTGCCATCCTTGGGCATTAGGGGGAGAGAAATCTGAAAATCATACCAGTTGCACATATTGACTTTGTGCAGTCCTCTGAGATCTTTGTGCTTGTTGGGGTCCTTCTCCAAAGTTATTGGAGGATCATGAAGCTGCAGGATTAAACTCTCCTCTATAATCCCTTGCTAAATGCCCTGGCTTCCCACACTTGTAGCAAGTCTGAACTTGTGCAGCTGCTTGTCAATTTATCTTCATGGGAGCTCCTCTGCCAGACTATATCCTGGTTGCTGTAAACCTTGGCTAATTAGGCCTTGGTGGTGGATATTACAGTTAATAGGTGGGGGATGGAGAATATTGAGGTGCATTGTAGTGAGGTGTAAATCTTGGTGCTGCTCATTTAATGGCCATTCATTCAAATGAATGACCAATGGTTTGGCATTGTTCTACAAAAAAAATATACTTCTCTTTGATGCCTTGCATACAGGCCTGCTGATAGACCCTGTATTGCACCTGCTCTCTCATTAACTTGACCACATGGTCATCTCCTATCTCTGCATCTCTTCTCAACACCTCAAAGTCTTGCAGATATTTGTCAATTGAGAAGGTATGTTTCAACCTCTAAAGCTTCTTCAATGCTTTATGTGTTAGCTCATCAATATGAAAGTAATTTTGGAGCTCAATTGTGATTCCTGTGAAATCTGGCCTTGCAGTCAATCCCAACATCTCTCTTTGCCCTTCTGTGTTCAACCTATACTCAGTTTCCACATCCTGAAATCTTTTCAAAGTGATCTGGGCAAATTGTTATGAACATAACATTTGCTAGCAGAAGAGTCACATGACAAGCATGTGACCATGAGACTTTATTGCCAAACAAGGATAAACCCTAGGATATGGTTAAGTTGTTATTCAGAGTTCCCCTTGGATTTGGGCACAGCTTATAGGGTTGGATCTAGCATCTCAGATAAAGGTATCTTCCAATTGGATCTAAATGACATCTGATCTAGATTGATGGATTTGATCTGTGGCAAAGATCCAAATGGAATCTCCTCAGCCTCATAATTGAGGGCATGGTCTAATCTCCACTAACCCTAGACCCTTGCTTCCATTCTACATAGTCTCTTCATTCTACACCCCTTATCTGCATGGCCCATTGGTCATACCCTTTATCCTTGCCCTATGCCCTGTTTCCTTATTTAGTATTGTGCTGGAGAAACTAGGTGGTCTGTGTGCCATTGGCTATAGTATATATAGTAGGTAGTTCCTTGGTTAAGGCTCCCCAGCCTTAATTACTTGTTATCCCTATACCAAAACTATACCACCTTCAATATAGTTGCTTCCTCCCTTGACTTGTGATAATGGCTCCTCAAGCCTTGCTAGCTTGAGTCCATACACTGTATTTCACTCTATTCAATCCAAATCTGACAATGAAACCAATGTACCTCATCAAGGTAGTCCTGATTAGGGTTAGGACTGATCGTCTGAAGATTGACACCATAACACAAATTCTTCCACTCTTTCTTCCAATCTGGATAAGATGGCTGCAGTTAACTCTCAATTGTTCCACCACTTCTGCTTATCTACCCAAACTAAAAGAGAGGCATACCACTTCCTCCACTTCTTTTTATCACCTGCCCATTTCCCTGGATCAGCAATTTTCTTCAATCCTCCCATCTTGATGAATTCTTCTATTAGCAGCTTCATTATATCTTCAGTATCTGAACTCATATTCATCCCACTCATAGTAGGGATCAATCACTTGGAGGGGTGCTGGGGTCTGCTATATGAGGTCAGAGTGTACCTGGGTTGAGGTACCAGGTCTAGGATCAGTTGTTGTGAGAGGGTGGATTCTAGTTCAGTTAAATTGGGCTCATTTGATGAGCTGGCATAAAGGTTGAAGTTCAACAGGTTTGCTTACTGTCTGTGGAACCCAGGATACTGTTTTTAATGACCTAGAGGGCCTAAGAGAACAAAGACAATCTGTGGTTGTGATTTTCCAGTCTCTAGTCTTTTTTGCTATGAAATCCTTCTTAGTCTGTTTATCAAATTTATCAAACCAAGTTTGAAATGACTGTCTCCCAAAGTTATTGTCTTCAAAACCCAGTACTGCTTCAAAAATAAAATCCTTAAGCTGCTCTTTGTGCCCCCACAAGTAAGTCTTCTTTATTAAAAAACATTTTTCTGCATTAAGAGCTCTTGACTAGTAGAGTAGTCTTGAGCAAGTGTTATATTGGTGATATTGGACATTGTACAGATGAGTGATATTTCCTAGACAAGAGCTTGAATGGTGTTGATGTTAATATTGGATGAGTAAAGCAATAAAGTATATGAGTAAACACAAGTACTAGATAATACAAGTGCTCAAGACTAGGGCTTAAGTCATACTAAAGCTACAGTATTTATATGATACAGAAAAGTGCATGGACCAAGACCCTGATGGGAGAATTCCCACAGACCCTGAGGCACCATCAAAAAGAAGAGAAGCAATCATGAGAATAGCCAATGGCTGAAAAGGAGCAATGCTTTTAAAATGGAAGAGAACAGAAATGAAAAGCAGGCTGAAGACATGAGGCTAACCCTATGCCCTGGGTCTAGATCTGTCATGTGACCCATTATGTGCCTTGATAAGATAAAAGATTAGATAACCACATGGTTAGATAAGATAAAGTCACATGATGTAAAAATGAAAAATTGCAGACTGTAACACTGGTGGTGGAGGTGGTTGCACATGATTAGGGATCACATTGGGTACCAAGGGTTCAAGTTGGGAGACATAAAAGACTGAATGGATGAACTTCATGGTTTCTGGGAGGTAAAATGTAAAGAAGAGCAAATCTGCCTAAGTGATAATGGTGTAGGGACCTAAGTTCTTCTTGGTGAGTTTTTTGGATGGCTGTGTAGTCCTGAAGTACTTAGCCTTAACAAACACCTGGTCACCTACTTTAAAGTCTGATACCAGGGAATATTGGATATTAGTAAATCCTTGATAACCAACTTGGGTGGCAGCTATCTCTTCACAAAGGAAGGCATGGAGTAAGTTGAGGTCAATGGCATATTCTTGAGCTCAGGCAGAGATAAGATCATGTTCTGGATGGATAAAGTGATTTGAGTGGTAGCTGTTAAAACTGCAATATACTCCAGGGTACTCTGGATAGCTCTGAAGCAAGCAGGGCTTGGCTTCACCTTATGTGGTGTGTCCTTATGCTAGTACTAGGGCCTCAATTTGCAGAGGGGTCAGAAAACAGTCAGAAAGGCAGAGTAATAGATAGACTAAAAGAAAGATACAATGTCAAGTTGTAAAGCAGGAAAAGGGTCAAGGTCATAAATATCATGTTAAAGTTGATATTTGAATTGAGGTATAAGATACAGGACTACAGTACTTATACCTTGGAGAACAAGTGATCTAAGGAGGAAGAGAGATGTAAAGGAAGTTGTCTACTAAAGCAAAGGCAGGTGCCAATATAACCTGGATATAAATGGAGATGTCAGGGAAGACAACATCAAATAATGTCAGGATGAAACTGAATGGCAGCAGGAAAAAGCAAGAGGAAACAAGGAATAGGAATGAGAACAGGAACAGGAACAGAAAAGATATCTGCAACTGTGAGTGGTAATAGATATGGAATTATAGCAGAGTATTCTGGAAAGATGAAACAGGACTAAGGTAGTACTTAACTGGGAACATAAAATAAACTAGAAGTGGGAGTGGAAGGCCTAGGAGTATGTGCACTGAAGATGTATGAGTGCATGGCTGCAGTAGAATGGAATATGGACAGAGAATCAGAGTTGCAGTATAGGAAGTCAGATAATTAGTGCAGCTTACTAGGTGCAAGGACCAGGTGCAAGTGGGACCAGAATAGATACTGGAGGCATGGGATATGACAGTATTTCCCTTTTAAGAACTGAATCCCTGAAGTCCATTAGCACATGCTCATGATTAGTAAGTAATTAGAGTGAGCATTGGAGTTTAGCTGGCCAGGAGCCCATAAAAACAAAATACCACTTTAGTGATTGCCCAAAAATACCTTTCTATTATGTCCTTATTCACCAATATTCATACCTGAAGTGATAAGCATCTTGAGAAGTGTGTTGAGGATAATGAGGGACTAAGTGATGTGAAGTATGCTGAGCAGAGGTGACACAGAAAGACAAGAAAAGAGAAGGTGGCTCAGAGGAAAGCAGAGGCAGCTTAGAAGACAGTGGAGGTGGTTGAGAGGTGAATTGTTAAAACTTTCCCATCCTACTAAAAGAGACTGTTAAAACCTATACCAAGATGAGTATACTTTTAACCAGTTCCTCTTTTTTAAATAAAACCCTTGATGCTGGAGATAGATCAGAACTCTGGGTGCTCTGGAAAGTTCTGGGGAAATCTAGGAAGGGTTTCAATGGTTGAATGGGACTCAGCTTCACCTTATGAGGTGTGCCCTTGCACTTCTCTGTTGTCCCAATTTACATAAATATTGGAGTGGGTAATAAGGCTGTCTCTATGCTCAACAGGAGGGATAGCCAGGACAAGGAGAGTCAAGCCTAGTCATGGGGATGAGGCTTTACAACTCCTTTGAGGATATTGTGTAGCCTCAGAGGTATTCTGGAGTAATCTGGAGGGTCAGAGTAAGCCCAAGGGCTCTTCAGAGTGAGGATGATAACAAGAGGGTTCTGGTGTTTTTGTCAATATTCATACTAAGGTAACAGATTATCAAAACCCAAATACTGCTACTACTACTACTACTAGGTTGGAGTTCATCAGAAGGAGATATGAGCTCCAGAGGTCTCCAGAGATTTCTGGAGATTTCCAAAAATGATCAAGTAGTTAAGTAGCAGGTTCTTTATCAAACAGGACTTGGCTTTAGTGCCCTGGCATAGCCTTAGTATCCTGGTTGTGGCAGGCCAGAGATAGCAGAGGAGAGCTTGCTCAGAGCTCAACAAGAGAGATGGACAAGATGAAAAGTGTCAAGTCCAGTCTTAAGGAGCAGAGTCATCAAGACTTATAGAAGATAGCCAATAGGCTGATCATAATCTCCAGCAGGGCTGGAGGGTCAGAGTGAGTTGAAGGACTCAGGTTGGATAGGGGTAGTAACAACAGTAAAGTTGTCACTCATCCCAAGTCAATATTAAGCCATAATGACATTAATGCTGAAAACTCTGGAGTAATCTGGTGGGTTGGAGTGAGCCCAAAGGCTCAATCAGAGTGAGGACAATGAAAAGAGGGTATTTCTGTCAATATTCATACTAAGATACAAGATACAAAACTATAGTACTTATATCTCAGAAAGGCAGAACTATCTAGAAGTGTTAACAAAATGAGACAGGTGCAAACTCAGAAGCAAGGCAGATGTCTAGATATCTAGGAAATGAATGGAGATGTCAGGAAAACAATGTCCAATTATGTCAGACTGAAACTGAAGAGTGATAGGATGAAACAGGGAAGAGCAAGGAACAGGAACAGAACAGGAATAGTAACAATGATGGTAATGGTAGCTGACTGGGAACAGTAATGGAGTTATAGCAGGATGGTCCAGAGATGACAAAGGGGAACTAGGATAGTACTTAACTAGAGCAGAGATAGACTGGAAGTGGAATGGGTGGAATGGGAGTGGAAGTCTGGGGGAGCATATAATGCTGAGGGATGGGAGTATACATGTATAGCTGGGGAAGACTGGAATGGTGACGGAGGGCTGGAGTTGCCTGAAGGGGAGTCAGAGGGCTGGAGCAGCTTACTAGGTATGAAGACCAATTGTAAGTCAGGTCAAAATGGGGTCAGAATTCAGGTCGGAGGTCTGGGATATGACATGAATAAGCACTGTAAACCTCTTTGAGAATGTAGGGCTCAAACCTGGCCCAGTTGGGGGAGTACTATCAAGCTCATGCAGGAAGTATTGGGGAAAAGAGAAAGGCAGAAGATAGGTTGGCTTGCTAAAGGTGCAAGGATCAGGGGTTGGAATGTGAGGTGGGTTCCAGCAAGTTGACATTATGCCTTGCCTGCATAAAGGCAAAGGCAAGATATGACCACTCTAGCTAGGAAAAGCTGAAGACAAAGCAGAGATAAAGGGCTGGAGAAAATGGGGTATCTGCTGGCAGGGCAGATTCTGAGGAGATAAAGGAGGGTCTTTGGCAGATGGCCAAGGGCTGAAGCACCAATCCAGTGCTGAACTACTAAACCTAATCCTAAGAAGGGTGTTCTTTCTTGGTAAGTGCTATTCTTCTGTTCTGCTAGCACTTTTGAACTAGTGGCCCCTAACTAGCCAAGAATGCAGAGATAAGCCAAGCTAGCCACTATAGGACTATTGGATCACTTGTGATAGCTATAGAGGTATTGTGGATGAACTGTAAAAGAATAAGTTCCAGCTGCAAACACTAAACCAGAGCTTAAGTGAGCAAAACTGGGGAAATCCAGCTTACCATCCTTGCCCTTATATATTCCAGAGGCTGGCACACAGACCAGGTAATCTACATGCACTAGTATGGAAGCTCTTACCATAAAAGAAACTGAATATAGAGTATATGAGTAAGAAATAACTAACTACCTATAGTAAGTCATGAGGATAATTAGAGATTAAATGGAATGGAAGTGCAGGGTCAGAGGTGCTTGCACCATGAGGACAGGAATCTCTGCCACAGATAAATCTCAGATGAGATCTGATCTAAGATCTGCCACAAATAGGATTTAAATAAGATCCAGATCTAGATAATATCCTTGTAGATCTGTGGAGATTAGATCAAGGGCATAACCAGGGAAGATCCTGGGACAATCCTTGTCAGGTGACTGATGATCACATGACCTTCTGCAATAAGAACTCTAAGTACAAATAGAAATAGAAATAGATCATAGTCTAGGGTTTCACTTAAGGGACTCCTTGTGCACAATCACATGAGATCATGTGACTAGAACTGGTGCAGAGTATCACTTTATAATAAGGGCTGTTGCCTGGTGAAGGTGTTAATATGGGTTGGGTGAAAAAGTGCAGTAAAAGGCAAAGTGTAAAAACTGGCTGCTAAAGTGTGTTATAAATGACAAGTTTGCTAGCAGAAGAGTCACATGACAAGCACATGACCATGAGACTTCTATGCCAAACAAGGACAAACCCTAGGATATGGTTAAGTTGTTATTAGAGTATTCTCCTTGGATTTAGGAATGGCACTTATGGTTAAATCTAGTATCTCAGATAACAGATGTATCTTCTGATCTAATCTCCAATGAGTCTGGATCTCAATCTAGATGAGGGTTAGATCTGATCATGGCAGATCTCTAGATGGGATCTCCTCAGCCTTATGGTAAAGGGCATGGTTTAATCTCTGCTCACCCTAGACCCTATACTTCCATTCCACATAGCCTCTTTATTCTACACACCTTATCTGCATGGCCCATTGGTTATATTCTCAGTAAGCATGCCCTATGCCCCATTCCCTTATTTAGTGTTACCCTGTACCCTGGGAATGGTCTGTGTGCATTTAGATACAGTATAAATAGGCAGGTAGTTCCTTGATTTTGACTTTCCAGCCTTAATCACTTGTTTATCTTGTATATTGTCTAGTGCCTTGCAATACAGGCCCTTCTCACTCTAACTTGTGCAATGGCTCCTTAGAACTTGCTATCCTAAGTATTCATTTCCTTCTATTCAACTAACACCAACAATGACATCAATGCACCTCCTCAAGATTATACCATCACCATATTAGAATTAGGGTTAAAGTCATCTATAGACTGACACAGAGACCATAACAGAATGGCTGGTTATTGTCTTGGGCAGAGTGTGGGTGGTTGAGGGAGAGAATGCAGAAGGTTTCAATAAAGAGGCAGAGAATGGGGAGATTGATGAGGTAGTGGAGGAGTTAATGGAGTTGTATGTGAAAGTTGGCAGGATTATAGTGATAAATGATGGGGATAAGAAGGAGGGTGAAAACACATTCATTGAGTAGATAGAGGGTCTTGTAACTAGATTGCTAGGTCAACTCATTTAATCAGTCATAAGGTGGCTCAGATTTATCTGGGTAGCAGAGGTGGAACTTCTCTACAATCTCAGAGGTGTGATTTAATTCAGTGGTGAGAAGCCACAAAGTCTCCTTATCAGTACCCTCATATCCTAACCATTTAACCAAATACAGCAACTTGCAGTTTCTTTACCTGTGATCTATTTTTGAGTCAAGGATTTTGGAGATCCCAAACTCCAGTTCACTGTCAATTTCAACTGGTGGCAGGGGTGATTGCACACAATTAAAGATTACACTGGATACCAAGGGTTCAAGTTAAGAGATATGAAAGACCAGATGGACAGACTTCATGGCTTCTGGAAGATGGAGTGTAAAGGAGAGTGAACCTGTCATATCCTGTGCCTCCAGTCTCTATTCTGGTCCAACTTGCACCTAGTTCTTGCATCTAGTAAGCCACAATAATCATCTGACTCCCTGTACCACAATTCTGGTCCTCTGTCTGCACTCTATCCCACTGTAGCCATGCATTCATACTCTTTCTGCCCTTCCCTCAGTATGCACTTCCCCAGACTTCTGCTCCTGCTCTGCCCTGTTCTGTTTCTAGTTCATTCCATGTTCCCAGTCAAGTACTACCTTAGTTCTGCTGCATTATCTCTGGACTACTCTGAAATAACTCTGTTTCTATTTCCACTCACAATTATAGATATCATTCTTGCTTCTGTTCCTGTTTCTTGTTCCCTCTCACTTCTTCCTGTTATTATTCAGTTTCATCCTGACATTAGTTGATGTTGTCTTCTCTGACATCTCCATTCATATCCAGGTTGCAATGGCACCTGCCTTCACTTTAGTAGACAACTTCCTTCATATCTCCCTTCCCCTTTAGATTGCTTGTTTCCCAAGGTATAAGTACTGTAGTTCTGTACCTTATACCTTAGTATGAATATTGACAAAGACACCCCATGTTGGTTTCATCCTTACTCTGTCTGAGCTTCCCAGCTCAACCCTCTGGCCCTTTGGATAACTCCAGAGGATTACAGTCCTAGATGAGATCCTTAAGGGAAATCAAAGGACTTACTCCTGTTATAACTAGGCTTGATACTCCTTATCTTGCCTGTTTTCTCTGTTGAGCATAGAGTGCTTACCCCAATTACCTCCAATCTCTCTGTAAATTAGGACAATGAAAAGTGAAAGGGTACACCACATAAGGTGAAGCCAAGTCCTGCTCAACCTACAAACCCTTCCCAAATCATTTCAGGAATCTCCAGAAATCTCCAGAGCTCCTGGAGTTATGTTCCTTTCTCAGGTTCATAAATTACCAAGGCTTCAGAACCTGACCTCTGTTCTCTAGCAATAAGGGTTTGATCCTTAAGGAACTTAGAT
The DNA here is from genome assembly GCA_038089275.1 of Pulveroboletus cf. rosaemariae. Lineage (NCBI taxonomy): Eukaryota > Fungi > Basidiomycota > Agaricomycetes > Boletales > Boletaceae > Pulveroboletus > Pulveroboletus cf. rosaemariae. Next base: position 17,782 of record JBBPKN010000551.1, read on the forward strand.
GGGAATAGCAGCCAGGTTTCAATTAGTATATATACAACATAAAGAGAAGATTTTAACAGAACCTGCCTAAGCAATAATGGTGTAGAGACCTAAGTTCTTCTTGGCAAGTTTTTTAGACAGCCATGTAGTCCTAAAGTACTTAGCCTTGATGAATACCTGGTTATCTACTTTGAAGTCTGGTGCCAGAGAACATTGGACATCAGCAGGCCCTTAATAACTAACTTGGGTGGCAGCTATCTCTTCACAGAGGAAGGCATGGAGTAAGTTGAGGTCAATAGTGTACTCTTGGGCTTAGGCAGAGGTGAGATCACATTCTGGGTGAATGGAGAGATTTGAATGGTAGCCCTTATTAGCAAAGAAGGGAAAAACACCTGTAGTAGCATTAGATGCATTATTGTAAGCAAACTCCACAAGTGGAAGGAGCTCAGACCAATTGTCCTGTTGGTAGTTGCAATAAACATGTAAGTACTGCTCTAGGGTTTGATTCATTCACTTGGTCTGAACATTGCCTTCTGGATGGTAACCAGAGGTAAAGTGGAGGCAAATGTCAAGAACTTGTCCCAATGAATGAAAGAAATGGAATACAAACTTGGGATCACAGTTGAAAGTGATATGCAAGAGAACTCCATGTTTGGAGAACACATGGAGTAAGAAGAGTTTAGCAAGCTCTGGAGAGGTCACCTTATTGTTTGTGGGAATGAAGATGCACTGCTTCAATAAATGGTCCACAACTATGAGGACTGCAGAGTAACTGGAGAAGACTGGGGGTTGCTTAATAAAATCCATAGAGATGGAATTCCATGGCTTCTTAGGAATAGAGAGCTGCTTTAGAAAGTCATAGGGCCTATGACAGGGTACCTTGGTGTGGGCACAAGCTGTACAAGAGGAAACATAGTTTCTAACAAATGCACATATGCCAGGCCAGGTATAATTGTGATGGATTAGCTCTAAGGTCCAATTCTGTCCAAAATGGCCAGAAAGGGGATGTTACACTAGGTCTGGATAGAGACTGGTGTAGACCTTGCTAGGTTGGAGGGGAAGGCTCTACCAAAGGTAAGCCTCAAGAGAATAGTCAAAGGGTAACAAATAAAGTGTTGTATCTGAATGATACTGGCTACAATCACAGGATTGTGTCAAAGTTGGATGCTAAGGCAACTTGCTTTAGACTGGAGAGTGCCAGGTCACAAATAGATGGATTCCCAGTACTAGATACAAGAACAGGAGGAGCAAAGACTATGAGGTGATCACAAGATAAAAGTAGTATAAGAAATGGGAGATTGGAAGTATGCTACTTTATAATACAATAAACAAGATTGGAGTGGAGATGACTAAGATAATCATGCTGACATATGATAAGTAAGATATCTGTGTGGAAATGGATGGAAAGACATGGAACTATTAAGTTAGCAATAAAGATAGGCATCCAGGCAAAGGGTATAACAAGAAAGCATGTTAGCCTGAGCTAGAACATGAGAAGAGCAGAAACTAAGACAAGTAAAGGGAAAAAGGAGAAACAAAAGAGAAACTATAACAGAGGGTGGTCATGCTTAAAGCAGAGGATGCAGAAACATAGGTTAGAACTGTGTGGAACATAAATATGATCATCTAAATGTAGAAAGCCTTTAGGGTCAATAGACCAACAAGAATCAGGTGAGTGCAAGGCAGAGAGTTAAGCAGAGGTGAGAGGGTTTGAAGGGAGTGCCAAAAGAATGTCACAATGAAGTAAATTGAAGTCAAAGAGGATAGCAAACCAGAAAACCAGAGCAGCCAAGAAGGATGCCCAGAGTAAGGTGGTAAACTGTTCTTGCATGAAGACAGGACAGAGGTTGTGTGAATTGACATAGGTATAGTTACTATTTACCTCTTTGGAATAGACATTCCAACATTGAGTCAGAGAGTCAGGCTTGGCACCAAGGTAGCCTGGGCAAAAATGAATAAGAAGGTTGAACTGGAAAAGAAACTCCAACCACCAGGCTTGCTGGTAAGTCAAAAGCTTAGGGGTAGTGAAATATTTGAGGTTCTTATGATCAGTGACAACATCAACTGGAGTACCAGAGCCCTTATGATAGTAATGCCAAGTCTTAAATGCTTTAAAGATAGTAAGAAGCTCCTTATTATGGATATCATAGTTGAGTTCAGGCACAGAGAGCATGTGAGAGTAGAACACAACAGGGTGAATGTCATTATCTGGACATCAGAGTGAAAGAATACCTGCAATGGCATAATCAGAGATATTAGTCTCAATAATAAGTGGAGTATTATATTTCTTCTTTTCTTTCTCTCTTTTACTCATATTTTCCTAGCTTCTGCTCTTCTCACATCTCAGGTGCTCTCTTGTTCACCTTAACCCTCTTAGATTCTGCTCTTCTTACATTCTAGTCCAATCTAGACTGCCCTTTTGTTATTGTTATAATGTACTTTTTCATTTTTACTTTTTTGGCATTTTCCTCTCACACTTGTAGCTCTTCACATTGTCACATCACATGACTATTTCACATCTTCACTATTTCACCTTTTCACATCTTCACACTTTCACATATCACAGGTCTAGAGCAATCTAGACTCTGATGTCATATCTTATTGTTTTCTGCTGTATTTCTAGGTCCCTGCTTCTTTTCTGCTATTGGTTAGCTTATTGTACAATACTTTAGGGCCAGCACCAGTTACATGGTCTGTGTGCATTCTGTAGCAATATAAAAGAAGGTTGGCTCAAGCCTGGGTTTTCCTAGTCTTGCATACTTGAACCTTTAGTTCTACAAGTCCCTTGGCTCTTACTCTTTTCTATACTCTTTGCCTAGTTCTTGTGTCTCTACATTCAAAGACACTACTCAGGATCAGCTCAGCATACACCAAGGCTAGATTTTAGATTTTAGATTAACACATCAAGAAGTTGCATTTTAGTTATATTCTTTGCCTGGATATTCTTATTCCACCAGCTGACCTAATAGTTCTATCTCTTTCTATCTGTTTCCACATGGATACATTACTTATTATCTGTTATGACTCAGATCCTCAAAGGCTAAACCTAGACTTGGACTGAGGAAGGAACACTAAAAGGGAAAACCTAACCCTTGAGGCTAGATGAGAGGACAACTATAAAGGGAATCCTTGAAGGAGGACTCAAAGATAGCTGCAAGATGTTCTTGTATAGATGGACTGCTGCTCAATGAAAAGAGTAGAGGATCTAAGAAGCTGCTGGGCAAACTACAAAGTGATCAAAACTGGAGAGTCTTGACTACTGTCACATTCCATGCCAATGGATCAACTCTGCTATGTCTCCAATGCAACTCCAGTTGCTTTTACACTTTAAGCTGCATGTTTTCTAGTTCCCTTTACCTTTATCTTTTCCTATTTAATGATTTTATTACAACTTTACCTATGCTAACTCCATACCCCTCCAATACAACTCCATTGTTCCTCCAACCTTACTTTCTGTTCCTGTTCCTTTGTGCCATGCTTCTCCCTGTCATCACTTAGTTTCAGTTTGACATTATTTGACATTGTCTCCCCTAACATCTCCATTCATATCCAGGATACATAGGCACCTGCTTCACTTATGAGACAACTCCTTTCACATCTCTGTTCCCTCCTTAGATAATCTGCCTCCCTGAGGTATAAGTACTGGAGTTCTGTATCTTGTACTGGAGTCGAAATATTAACCATAACACAATGTTACAATCCCCCCCCAGTCCCCTCCTGTCTCATGACTTAACATCATGTCTTTTGTTGGAAAAAAGCTCTATGACCTATCTTAGACCTCTGATAGTTTCTGACCCCTCCATAGATCAGGGCACTCAGTACTAGCATAAGGGTGCACCACATAAGGTGAAGCCAAGCCCTGTCCACTCTGGAGTTATCCAGAGTACCCCCAAAGTATATTGAAACAATTATAACAGTATATTCCAACTCCTGCTTGTGCTGGTACTGCTATCATGTCTATCTGTGTAACTGGAGCTTGCTCCTGCACTGTCCTAGATCAGTTCAAGAGCTTCTCTCCTTGCTGCACACCAGGCTTGACCTCACAGGCTCCTGCTCCCTCCCACTTGTCCACACCTAGTGCTCCAGTTGATAAAGCCCCTGATGTTTCCAAGGTTCCTTAACCTCCCCACATCCCTGACAACCATGGCACCCAGCCAGGAGTACCAGATGAACCTGGAGATGACCCCTCTGATGAATATTTTAATATTTCAGAGGATAACCCTGAATCTTTTCCAGATTCAGAATCTATTCCTATTCACCATAACACTATCACCAATCTCACTAGTGCCATTCATGGATTAGCTTGCTCTTCCCATCATACCCCTGAAACATCACAGCATACCAAAGTATGGGAACTGAACCAGTTTGATGAAACTGATCCCCAAAAGCTCCGCATTTTTCTGGTGCAATGCAAATTAAATTTCCAGGATCATCCCAAAGCCTTTGCCAATGATTGAGCCAAGGTCACTTATGCTCAGTCCTACCTTAAGGGCATGGCATTGAAATGGTTTGAGCCTGACCTCCTTTTTACCAAAGACTCTAACTTCTGCCCCTTGTGAATAGACAATTATAAGGAGTTCATTCAGGAACTCCAGACCAACTTCAGACCCCATGATCCAGTCAGAGATGCAGAGCACCAGCTAGACCAGTTGACTATGAAGGATGGTCAACAAATCAACAAATATGTAGTTGAGTTTAACAGAATTGCATCCCAAGTCTGGGATTATAGAGAAGGTGCCCTCCACCACTATTTCTATAATGGTCTTCCAGACTGCATCAAAGATGACCTTTCCCATGTTGGCAAGCCACCAATACTCATTGAGCTGTGCCAGCTGGCCCAGATCATTGATGCTCATTTCTGGGAGTGCAAATCCAAAATTAGCTGACAAGGGAAATTGTCTTATCCATCCAAGACCTCTGATAAACCTACCATATCCTTCACTTCAACCTCCAGCCCTAATGAATCAAGGAACAAGTTAGCTACTTACTCCAGCTCCTTCAAGTCATCTGTTCCCCAGAAACAGGACTTACCATCCAAGCTTGGTAAGGACAGTAAGCTCACTACCAAAGAATATAAGCATCAACTGGAAAATCACCTCTGTTTGTTCTGTGGTATTGTGGGGCATATAGCAAGGGACTGCCCCAAGTCTTCCTCTAAGGTGGCCAAAGCTCATGCCACCAAAATCTCTGCTCTGGAAACCAAACTGGTTGCCTCTGTCTCAAAGGCAAAAAAATAGTCTGCAGCCTCCATGACTCCACATAGGCTGGAGGTTGCATTGATCCTTCCTGTGCTTTACTGGAGGTTAAACTTAATGTGTCCATTCTTTTAGATTATGCTTCACTTATGCCTCTTGTCACCCTTGTTTCACAAGAAATTCCTCTGTTTTCTGCCCTGATTGACTCTGGTTCTTCAGATTGCTTCATAGACACCAAGTTAGTCAGTACTTACAATCTTCTGACTTATTCCATTCCTCCATTGCAGCTCCAACTTTTTGATGGCACTTCCAATTCTATAATTATGAATGCCATTGATCTTTCTGTTTGTTTTGAAACTGGTGATATCACTCCAATGATGTTCTATGTCACTCCATTGGATGGATCTAGTTCTCTTGTTCTAGGACACAACTGGCTTGCCTGCTACAATCTGTTGATTGACTGGGTATCAAGTCATATCTTGTTCTGATCATCTGAACCAAATATGCCAACATTCCCAAGCTCACCTCCACAGCCTCCAGTTTCTCTGACCCAAGCTGACTCTGAACCTGATTCACTGTGTTTCCATGACCCCAAACCTCTGTTGATCAAGCTACTCAGCTCATTAGCATTCACACATACCTGTAGCCTTGATGGCTCAGTCCCATTCTATCTGCAGCTCTGATCCCCAGAGAGTCATCTCTGTTCTGCTTCCATTGCTTCTCCTCCAGCTGACCTTTCTGGCATTCCTCAGGAATACCATGACTTTGCCAATGTGTTTAGCAAAAGCAAGGCATCTGCTCTTGCCCCTCACCACAAGTTTGACCTGAAGATCAATCTGGAAGAAGGCACCTTACCACCTGTCAGCACCACCTATTCTCTGTTACCCTCTGAGCTTGAAGTACTCAGAACTTTCCTAGATGAACATCTTGCTACTGGTTTTGTCTGACTCTTCACATCTGCTCACACTGCCCCTGTTTTCTTCATCCAGAAGAAGGACAGATCCCTCCAGTTGTGTGTAGATTTTCAAGGACTCAACAAGATCACAAAGAAAGACCACTACCCCCTTCTGCACATCTCTGATCTCCTTGATGCTCTGAGCTGCACAACCATCTATACCAAACTCAACCTTAGGCATACTTACCATTTAATTCACATTGCTAAGGGCAACAAGTGAAAGATCTTCTTCTGTATGTGCTATGGCTCCTATGAGTGGCTTGTCATGCCATTTGGGCTTACCAATGCCCCTGTGGCTATTTAGTGATTCATCAATTCTATTTTTGCTGATCTTCTTGATGTTTCAGTAATTGTTTATTTGAATGATATCCTAATTTTCTCTGCTAACCAGACATCTCATACTGAGCATGTCTGTGAAGTCCTCCACTGCCTCTGAAAGCACAGCCTCTTTGCCAAACCTGAGAAATGCGAATTCTATACTGATTCCACTAAGTATCTTGGGTACCTGCTTTCTCCTTCTGGGATCATGATGTCCCCTGAAAAGATTCAATCCATCCTGGATTGGCCCAAGCCTTGCAAGATTAGGGATATCTAGTTCTTCCTCAGTTTTGCTAACTTCTATCACTGCTTCATCTGGTGCTACTCTGACATTGTCATTTCTCTGACTTGCCTTACCCACAAGTCTGCTTATTGGGATTTTGATGCTTCTTGTCACACTGCTTTCCAGCACCTCAAGGATGCTTTTACTTCCACTCCTATTCTGATCCATTGGATCTCTAATGCTCCTCTCATCATTGAGACTGACACCTCTGACTATGCAATCACCAGAATCCTCTCACTTCAGTGCCTGAACAATGAGGTCTGCCCTGTCACTTTCTATTCATGTATGCTCACTGTACCAGAACTCAACTATGATACCCATGATAAGGAGCTTCTTGCTATTTTTACTGTGTTTAAGACCTGGCATCATTACCTCAAAGGTTCCAGTTCTCCAGTGGATGTTATTACTAATTACAAGAACCTGGAATATTTCACTACATCCAAACTTCTGACCTGCCAGCAAGCCCAGTGGTTGGAGTTTCTCTCTCAGTTTAATCTAATCATTTGTTTTCACCCTGGCTGTTTAGGTGCTAAACCTGACACTTTAACTAGATGATGGAATGTCTATCCCAGAGAGGGGAATAGTGACTATGCCCTCATCAATCTGCATAACTTCTGGCCCATGTTCATGCAGGAACAACTCACTGCATCCCTCTGGGCTTTCTCTCTAGCATCTCTGATACTCTGGTCCACATTCCTCTTTGACATTGAAACCCTCCATTATAACATTATCTTGACACTCCCTTCTGACTCCACTATCTCTACCCACTTTTCTGATATCCTCTCATCTGACTCTTATTGGTCTAGAGACCCAGGAGATTTCTTGCATCTGGACAACTACATCTATGTCCCTGATGCTTCTGATCTCCATCTCTGGATCCTCCACTACAAGCATGACCACCCCTTATCTGGACACTTCAGTCAGAATTGGACACTGGAGCTCATTCACCAAGAATATATCTGGCCTGGCATTCAAGCATTTGTCAAAGAGTATATTTCTTCATGTACAGCTTGTGCCCATGCCAAGATACCCCATCACAAACCCTATGGTTTCCTCAAGCAGCTCCCCATTCCAGAAAAGCCATGGAATTTCATCTCTATGGATTTCATCAAATAGCTCCTGGCTTCCTCCAATCACTCCACCATCCTCATTGTTGTAGATCATCTATTGAAGCAGTGTGTCTTCATCTCTACAGACAACAAGGTAACCTTCCCAGAGCTTGCTAAACTCTTTTTACTCCATGTGTTCTCCAAACATGGAGTTCCCTCCCATATCACCTCCAATCAAGGTTCTGAGTTTGTTTCCCATTTCTTCCATTCCCTGAGTCAAGCCCTCAATATCCATTTTCACTTCACCTCTGGGTATTATCTGGAGGGTGACAGTCAAACTGAGCAAATAAATCAAACCATGGAGCAGTATCTATGCATTTATTGCAACTATCAGCAGGGCAACTGGTCTGAATTCCTGCCCCTTGCAGAGTTTGCTTATAACAATGCCTCTAATGCTACTACCAGTGTTTCCCCTTTCTTTGCAAACAAGGGCTACCATCTGAACATCTCCATGCACCTGGAATGTGATTTCACCTCTATCCAAGCTTGAGAATATGCCATAGACCTTGACTCTCTCCATGCCTTTCTTTGTGAAGAAATAGCTGCCACCCAAGTCAGATACCAAGGATCCACAGATGCCCAATGATCTCCATTACTGGACTTTAAAGTAGGTGACCAGGTATTCATTAAGGCCAAGTACTTTAGGACTATGCAGCCTTCCAAGAAACTTGCTGAAAAAAACTTAGGTCCTTATTCCATTATCACTCAGGCAGGCTTGCTGTCCTTCACACTCCATCTCCCAGAGAACATGAAGTTCATTCATCTGGTCTTTCATGTTTCTCAACTTGAACCCTCTGTTCCCAACATGATCCCAGATCATGTGCAACCACCTCTACCCCTAGTTGAGATTGATGATGAACCAGAGTTTGAGATTTCTAAAATCCTAGACTCAAAGATAGATCATAGGTGAAGGAACTGCAAACTACTATATTTGGTTAAGTGATTAGGTTATGAGAATACTAATAAGGAGACCTCATGGCTCCTTGCCACTGAATTAGGGCATGCTTTGGAGATCATTGAGGAGTTTCATTTCCATTATCCAGACAAACCCAGGCCATCTTATGATTAATCAAATGTAGTGAATCTAGTGATCTAGTTACAAGACCCTCTACCTATTCTAAGATTGCCTTTTTGATCTTCTTGTCTACCATGGAAATTTTGCCAACCTCCACACAAAGTTCTGACAGCTTCACTGCCACCTTGTCCTTACTCTCTAAACTCCCAGCTTCTCTGGTCTCCTCCATCCATGCCATTCCCAACACATCAACCAGCCACTTTAGCAGCCAGTTCTTGCATTTGGCCTCTTGCCATACCTTCCCACCCACCTCCCTTATTGACACCTCCATTAGGTGACAGCCCTTAGCCACTAGCCAAAGACCCTCCTTTGTCTCCTCTGAGTCTGCCCTGCTATTGGGCACCCCTTCCTCTCCCACCTTCCATCTTCACTTTCTCTTCAGCTTCTCCTGGCTGGAGCAGTCACACCTTACCTTTGCCTCTATATAGGCAAGGCATAATGTTAACTTGCCTAGACCCACCTGGCACTCCAGTTCCTGGTTGTTGCACCTCCAGCACCCCAGTCCCCCTTCCACTCTTCTCTTACCATTGCCACTACTCAACCCCACCTGGGCTTGGTGAAGTTCCTTCACCTAAGCCAGTTTTTGAGTACTAGATCCTGTCCACATTTCCAGTACTCACCTGTTTCTGGACCACACTACTGCTTTCTGAGCCTCCTCTGCTTTTTTCCATGCCTCCTTCTCTTTTCTCACTTTTTCCCACCACTTCCACTTGGTGTACTTAGCATCACCAAGCTCCTCTTTGTCTTTGACATACTTCTCCAGGTGCTCATTAGACCAGGTGTGAATGTTGGTGAATAAAGACATGATGAGAGGAACAAATGTGGAAGTCTCTGGAATGGTATTTGCTTTTATGGATTTCTGGCCAGCTAAACCCCAATTGAAACACAACTCTTGATGTGTTGATCTTCCTAACCCTAACCCTTGGGGAGTGCCTTCCTAATCTTACTATCTGGCTTTTGTGCTAGTGGCCAGGAACTAGGCATGGTAAGATGAAAGTGAGAGCCAAGGCACTTATAAGCAAGTGAGAATAGGCTAAGAGTCAAAGGAGCAATAGACTAAAGCCTATGCCAGTAAGACTGAACCAAAATCAAGACTTAAGTGAGCAAGACTGGGGAATTCCAGCTTGCCTACCCTTGCCTTTATATATTCCAAGGCCTGGTGCACAGACCATGCTGACTAAGTACAGGAACTATCTGATCAGGGAATGTCCTAAACCCTGGGTTAATAGATAAGAAACATAAGGAAAAAGCATAGAGCAGATATTAATGAGTATAGCAGGATACCATGTGGATGTGGGAGAATGGAAGAAAAGTATCTAGGAAATGAATGCAGGGTCAGAGGTGCTTGCACCATGAGGACAGAGATCTCTGCCACAGATGAGATCCAATCTATAGATCTGCCACAGATGCATCTAGGGTCCAGATTCAGATCCAGATCTAGATCAAATGAGATCCATGGAGATAAGATGGAGGGCAGTTCCAGGGAAGATCCTGGGAAGATCCATGTCAGGTAACTGATGATCATATGACCACTGCTAGGGAAAGGAATAATAAATACTCTTAAAGAAAATAGACTGTTATAAACGCTATCGTGCAGTCACCTGACAAACACGTGACTGTGGGATTTCATTGCCAAACAAGGACAAACCCTAGGTTATGGTTAAGCATTATTTAATATTCTATTGCCATATGGTTGGGAGCACAGCTTATGATTGGATCTAGCATCTCAGATGACAGATTGTATCTCCCGATCGGATCTCCGATGAATCTGATCTCGATCCAGAAGAGGGTCAGATCTGATCGTGGCAGAACTCTAGATGGGATCTCCTCAGCCTCATGGTTGAGGGCATGGTCTTGATCTCCGCTGTCCATGACTGGCTATTTAATATAGAACCCTTCCCTTCCATTTTCCCACCTCCTCATGTTAGACATTCCTGATCTGCATGGCCTGTTTGGTCATACTCATAGTAAGCACGCCCTATGCCCTATTCCCATATTTAGATATTCCCTCTGCCCTGGACTTGGTCCGTGTGCATCTGGGACTCGTATATATAGTAGGGTAGTTCTGTCTCAAGACCCTCAGTCTTGAGCACTTGTGACTTGCATCTTGTTGTCTTGTATCTTGTTGTCTGCAACCAAGTGGCTACTTGAACTCCTGGCTTGACTCTCTTTTCTGATCGTTGCCATTCTTTCTTCTCTTCATCCACTACAATGACAAGCCAGCCCTACTTTAGGGTTAGGATCATCAACCTTATCGAAACCGACGAACTGTAACCGGCCCGAACATCAGGACAATGTCACTGTCTGATTTGTAGGAACGAGAACATAACACAGACCACAGACTAGGGTTAAGCTTAAAATGGGGTGTCTTGTGCACAATCACATGATGTCATGTGACTAGTTCTAGTGCTAGAGTATCACTTCATAACAACTCTTCACTCTATTCCAACTGAATCTGACAATGAAACTGATGCACCCTTTCAAGGCAGACTGTTTAGGGTTAGAACAGATCATTCAGAGATCAATACCATAACACTTGGTTAAGGCTACTATTACTTGACCAGGTGTGAGTGTTTGTCCAGACTCTGAGCTCACTAACATCTTGTGATTTCAATGATGAAGAAAGAATTTATACTGCATAGCAAAATGAAGATAGTCATCCCTTTACACATTATAACTGACACTGACATCAGATCCAAGTACATTATTAAACTGCTTTGGTCTTTGGATAGAGGTTGTTCCCAGACCTAAGCATCTCATAAAAAGGCTGCAGATATAGGCACATCAGTAAATGGCCTTAGACACAGTGGATGCTGGTTCATTAGAAAGCTGAGTAACTTATCAAATGCTTTGGTGCTCTCTCAGTATTGTTAGATCTGGGCATATCACTAAAAGGCCACTTTTGATCTGGGCACATCATTAAACTGCCACTATCTACCCTCTGCTTTTGTTTATGGGTGTCATATAACCCTTACATACCGAAGCCAATGAACACAGGAAATTGATTTAGCCAAACTGTCATACAGCAAGATCATTATAGACTATCATCACTCATTAGAACATATAAACTGGAAGTACCAAAGATAAAAGGCTTAATTGCAGACTAGAAGTCTAAGGGAAAAGGTTTTGTTTCAGATCATCTAGTTGTGGGTTTACACTTAAATCCTCACTTTGGCTTTGGACATCAAAAATCGGGAACCTCTGTGAAGTCCTCTGGTAGGATGAATCATGTTGAAGAACATCAACAAACTAGCAATCTATCATTAAATTGTCATTTGAAAAAGTAGCTTTGGCAAAAAGTAGAACAAAGCAACACTGATCATTTTAGACTATGAGCAAAAGTCTTAGGCTTTACTGCCATTTGGATTTTTGTTTACAGATTGAATTTCATTTCCAGGGTTTGTCAAACCTTGTGGTCAAATTATCTTGGAGTTTTACAGTATCTCACAACTATTGGTACTATTGATCAAGTGGTGAACCAGAAAGTTCTAAAACTAAGACTAGACCAGCTTATGTCAGAAAACTGAGTTCACACAGGAAAGTAGACCAAAGAAGTGAGCAGACTTCCTAGATTGTGGAAAAATCCATGACAGAAGTGTTTGCTTTTAGATTGAATAGACCACAATGTCTATAAACAAAGAACCAAGGACTGCAATGTCATTAAATGAAGAAATCATATCTGGAGAAAAGTATCAAAACTAGAAAGAAAGATTGATGACCATGACTAGATTAGTCAGCCTAGGGCATAACCAATTGTCACTGGGATCTAGGAGGATATGAGAAGGTTTACTCCAATCAAAGTCAAGAACACACTTAGTATCTGGATCATCAAGAGTCCAAAATGACAGAAAACTATCAAAGTCATCAAGTAGGTGAAATCAGATGAAAGTTGAGGTTAATACCTTGATGAGTAGAAAGGGAGTAACTGAAAGGTATAAGTCTTGGAGTATGCAGATAAAAGGGTTAAAAACTAAGTAGATGCAGAAACAAGCAAACACAAAGTACTGTGAAGAAGAAGATTGAAGATTCCAAGAAGATCAAGGATAATGGTCAGGTCTTGTTAGCCTATAGCATAACCATTTGTTGCTGGAGACTTGGGATGAGATTTGATGATTTACTCTTGGAGTTGGAAAAGTTTTAATTCATAGGAATACATTCAGAGAAGCAAGATTGAGTTGAAGAATCAGTCAGGAGAATTCTAGCAGGAAGTTCAGGTGGTTTAGTCCATCAAGCAACCAATTGAAGATTATCAAGAAAGTCTATTCACTAGAAGTCATCCCTAAAGAGGAGATAATGATAAAAGTTCAACAACTTGACTGTTGCTATTTAGAGAATGCTTGATGAAGAAAATAGTCAAGTGCAAGGAAGATGAGTATTCAGCCATGGACACAAAGAGAAGTGGTTGCATCTGTGGATATAAAAAGAAGCAGATCTGAAGAAAGTCTATTTCAGAAGTTAAACAAGTGTCATCAGATGAAAGGAGATTTATCTCTGAGTAGAAAGTGATTGCAAGGAGTTCAGAAAGAATCTAAAATGATTTAAAACTATAGAGGCAGTTCTACATCTGTGTTATCAAAAGTAATTCCAGGAAGAAGGTTGTCAAAGTACAAGTTGAAGAAGAATTCACAGTGCCAGCCTCTAGTTTTGTTTATTGTATATTGGGCATTAAAGAGCGAAGTATTCAACATGGAACATCAACAAGTATTCCAACAAGGATCCAAATAAAGAATCACAATCAAGAGCTTAATTGGGGAAGATATGAAAGTCAATTTGCTATCATTGCACAAAAGAACACTGGCTGTCCATTAATCTATTCCCTGCAGGAAATAATATGGATGAAGTAGCTGCAGAGAGTTTCTTAATACCCAGGAGTGAAGTGATAATCAGAAGTTATCCAAAAGAGTTCAAGAACATGGTTTTCAAGGATCAGACTAAGATATCTTAAAACTATTTGTTTCAGAGTTTAGATGAGAAGAAAGGTTAAGTAAGAGAAAGCTAATGATGATGCAGTTAGTCTCCATATGAGCAGAGCAGTTAGTCATCTAGGTGAGTAACTGAACAATTTAGTATTTGAGTTGCAAGAGTCCTAAGCATGACATAAAACTGTTTTGGTGTTATGGGTTATCCTACAAAACCCTTAGTCCACAACAACTTCAAACTATGAAATACAGGTCTAAAGAAGATTTAGCAAGTAATCACAAGTATAAAAGTCAGAAGGCAATCAGACATACCTCTGCAATGAAAGTTGTCAAGCATCAATCAAGATAGTACTTGAGCAAGTGTAAAAAGTTAGAAGGTTATCAAATGCACCTCTGCAAGAGTCTAGAAAAGTTATCAAGATTGAATATCTTCAATAGATCAAGTCCTTAGCATGACTTTAAAAGGTTTATTTCAGAGTTTTCAGAGGCAGTAATGCAAGAAGCTGCATTATTAAACTTCTAGGTCATTATTTCATTAATTCTGATATTTCTTGTTCATTCAGCAAACTGCCACTTAGTCCTTAATTGGATTTGAGATTTGTTGAAGCAAGAAGCCTGGTTAAAACATACCAGTATATCGAGAAGCAAGAAGAAGTTTTCATTGCAAAATTGTCAAAATTTTTCCAAAAGAAAGTACTTATTCTAGTGGAAAATTGCTTGCTTATTTGAAGCATATTTTCTCAGGATGAGAAAATCTGAAGAGGGGATAGTAGAGATGGTGAATGTAGTGAACATCCCTCTTCTAGGAAGAACTTTATTCAACAACAAAGAGCAATATTCAAGAAAGAATATTTTTTCACACTTTTCAAACTCTCAAAGCTTCTTGGCCTATGCACATTTTTTCTTTTCTTTTCTATTTATTTCAGAGTTTCAGAGTCACAATGAGACTATATTCTGATGACAGGTTTTCAAGACCTTATATGAAAAGGCAAACAAGAACTTTGGTGATTCAGAAGTCTCACCCTTGAAGAGGGAATAGTGTTACAAATGTAACATTCACTAGCAAAAGAGTCACATGACAAGCATGTGACCATGAGACATCCTTGCCAAAACAAGACAAACCCTAGGATATGGTTGAGTTGTTATTCAGAGTTCCCCTTGAGTTTAGGCACAGCTTATAGGGTTGGATCTAGCATTTCAGATGATGGTATCTTTTGATCAGATCTAGATGACATCTGATCTAGATTGATGGATCTGATCTGTGGCAGAGATCCAGATGGGATCTCCTTGGCCTCATGGCTAAGGGTATGGTTTAATCTCTGCTTACCCTAGACCCTTACCTTCCATTCTACACAGCCTCTCCATTCTACACACCTATACTGCATGGCCCATTGGTCATATTCTCAGTAAGCACACCCTATGCCCTATTTCCATATTTAGTCTTTCCCTATGCCCTGGAGGTGGTCCATGTACACTTAGACCTAGTATAAATAGTTGAGTAGTTCCTTGGTTTTGGCTCCCCAGCCTTAACCACTTGTTTAGCTTGATTATCTTGTACATTGTCTAGTGCCTTTCAATATAGGCATTACCTCCTAACTTGTGCTATGGCTCCTCAGACCTTGCTACCCTGAGTCCACCACACCACTCTTCACTCTATTCCAACCCAATCTGACAATGAAACTGATGCACCCTCTCAAGGCAAACTATTTAGGGTTAGGATAGGTCATTCAGAAATCAACATCATAACAGTCATGTGACTCTTCTGCTAGCAAACTGTTTATTTGTAACACATGCATTACTACTATTGTCCTATTACAAAAATGACATTCATGGAAAGAATTTTCCCACTTCACCTCCAGACCTTATAGAAAATGAGGAGAAATATGAATTAGAGCAGATATTAAAACATTGAGGTCCCCTAAGTAACCATCAATTTCTGATCTAATGGAAAGAATACTCAGCAGAAAATAATTCCTGGGAACCTGAATGGAACTTGAAACATTCCTAGTCCACTTTGGACAAGTATAAACTCCTTCATCCTTGTCATTTCCCCTCCATCTCTTTTCCTCATTCACCCACTAAGAAAACCACCCATCCTTGCAAATAACAATGGCCTTCACCATAGATCAAGGCTTCCATTCTTGCAATATCTGAAACACAGCTGCTAATGCATTGATCTAAATCTAACACCTAGCCTTGGTGTATGCTGACTATCCTAAGTAGTGACTTTGAACTAGAGTCACAATAACTAGGCAAGAGTATTGAAAAAAATAAGAGCCAAGGAACTTGTAGAACTGGAAGGTTCAAGTGCACAAGACTGGGAAAACCCAGACTTGAGCAGATCTTCTTTTATATTGCTACCATATATGCACAGACCATATAGTTGGTGCTGGCCCTAAATAGAGTACAGTAAGCCATTTAATAGCAAAAGAAGAATGGGGACTTTGAAGATATAGCAGGTAAACATGAGTTATGACAGCAGAGTCTAGATTGCTTTAGATCTGTGACATGTGAAGAAGTGAAAAGTGAAAGTGTGAAGGTGTAAAGGTGTGATAATGTGAAAAAGGTGAAAATATGAAATGGTCATGTAATGTAACAATGTGAAGAGCTACAGTAGTGAGAAGAAAATGCCAAAGAAGGAAAAAATGAAAAAGTACATTATAACAACATCCCTCTTGATACCCTACCAACCTCCTTGTCCCAACTTCCTGCTGAGGAAGTTCCTGTTGAGCCTTTACTTATCTCATCCCCTTCCTTTCTTACTAATATACATTTCTCTTCTTCCCTCTTTGTGCTCACTTCTGAGCTCACTTCTGAGGATTTCATAGTCTTACCCCCTGCTATTTCCATC
Organism: Pulveroboletus cf. rosaemariae; assembly: GCA_038089275.1. Lineage (NCBI taxonomy): Eukaryota > Fungi > Basidiomycota > Agaricomycetes > Boletales > Boletaceae > Pulveroboletus > Pulveroboletus cf. rosaemariae. The sequence continues at coordinate 34,466 of JBBPKN010000551.1, forward strand.
AGCCCAGCCATAGTTGCTTCCATCCCTGTCCCTCCTCCTGCAATTGATACCACATCCACTGGCATCCTTAGCATCAACCTTTTGCCTTCCACCCATGCCTTTCACCATGGTGCCCCATCCCCCAATTATGCCCACTGGGTCATGACCTATGTCATGGACTCTTGCCTTGCCATCTCCATCAGCTCCCATTTAAACATGTTCTTGCCCTTGTGGCTCATTTATCAAATATACATGCAGCTTCTTCATCTTTCTCTCCTCACATTTGCCCTTGCTTATATTTCCCATGCTTGGGTCTCTCTTGCTCAGGCCCTGATCTCCTTTATCCACCAGGAACTTCTATCCAATGTTGAAGCCCTCACCTATCAGCTCAAGATGGGCAAATTCCTTACCAACCTTGACTGGTACATGTGCAAGTTGGCTACTGCCAGAGGTATACCCCCACTACTCCCTTTGCATTCTCTTTCCCCCTTGATGATAACAAGCTTGCTGCCCTTGAGCATGCTAAAGCCTGGTGGACTGGCCTTCATGGTGGTGATCACCTCCCTCCTTTCCACCCTCACTTTTACAAGGCCTGCTTCCACTGCCAATGCCTGGGGCATATCCAAATCAATTGCCCCTTGTACCAATGCCCCTACTGCCTCTGCTGGCTATTAAAACTTTCATCCCAATAAAAGAAGACTGTTAAAAACCTATACCAGTACAGGTAAACTTTTAACCAGTTCCTTTCTGAATGAAACCCTTGATGCTAAAGGAAGGTCATAACTCCAGAGGGCTCCAGAGGGCTCCAGAGGGCTCTGGGAGAATCTAGAAAGGATTTCAGTGGTTAAACAGGACTCAGCTTTATCTTATGTGATGTGCCCTTGCATCTTCTGGTATCCCAATTTACATAGATGTTGGAAGTGAGTAAGAAAACTGTCTCTATGCTCAACAGGAGGGACAGATGGGACAAGGAGAGTCAAGCCTAGTCTTGGGGATGAGACCTTGCAACTCCTTCAAGGATGTTGCTTGGCCTTGAAGGTACTCCAGAGTAATCCAGAGGATCAGAGTGAGCCCAAGGGCTTGAGCAGAGTGAGAATGACAGCAAGAGGGTGTTTTTGTCATTTTTGTTGATATTTATACTGAGATACAAGATACAAAACTACAGTACTTATACCTTAGAGAGGCAGAACTATCTAGGAGTGTAATGAAGTGAGACAAGTGCAAACTCAGAAGCAAAGCAGATGTCTAAATATCTAAGAAACAAATG
>JBBPKN010000552.1:0-35700 GCA_038089275.1 Pulveroboletus cf. rosaemariae
TAATCACCATTGATCTCATCTAATCTGGATCTGGATCTGGATCTGGACTCTAAATGCATCTGTGGCAGATCTATAGATTGGATCTTATCTGTGGCAGAGATCTCCGTCCTCATGGTGCAAGCACCTCTGACCCTGCATTCATTTCCTAGATACTTTTCTTCCATTCTCCCATATCCGCATGGTATCCTGCCATACTCATTAATATCTGCTCCATGCTTTTTCCTCATATTCCTTATCTATTAATCCAGAGTTTAGGGCATCCCCTAATTAGGTAGTTCCTGTACTTAGTCAGCATGGTCTGTGCACCAGGCCTTGAAATATATAAAGGCAAGGGTAGGCAAGCTGGGATTTTCCAGTCTTGCTCACTTGAGTTTTAGGTTTAGGTTCAGTCTCACTGGCATTCATTACTCCCTTGACTCTTAGCCTGCCAGTCTCAATACTTGGCTCTTACTTCTTTGCATCACGCCTAGTTATGGGCCACTAGCACAAAAGCCCTTTAGCAAGATTAGGAAGGCACTCACCAAGGGTTAGGGTTAGGATTAGGTCAATGCATCAAGAGGTTGCATTTCAATATCATCATCTAAGATGCTAGATTCAACCATAAGCTGTGTCTAAACCCAAGGGAAAACTCTGAATAACAACTCAACCATATTCTAGGGTTTGTCTTGTTTTGGCAAGGATGTCTCACGGTCACATGCTTGTCATGTGACTATTCTGCTAGCAAATGTTACATTTGTAACAAATGGTAATGAGAGGCCAAAGTTGCCTGGAGGAAAGTCAGAGGGCTAGAGTAGCTTACTAGGTATGAAGATCAATTGTAAGCCAGATTGGGATGGGATTGGAGTTGGATCAGAGGTCTGGAATATGACAGTATCATAGATATAATAGGGCATCCAGATGGCTCAAGTCTTCTTTAAACTTGACCACTTGTAAGATCTGCCTTTTTTGGTCTCTTAGAGTAATTCCTTTCATCTCACACATTTCTGAGTTCTCTTTCATTCTTGTCTAGCCCAGTTTAGGGGTTAGGCAGTGTTTCACTCTTGTTCTCCTTTTTATTGCTCTTGTCATCAGCCAAAACCATAACAAGATCTATATCAGCTGGAAATGCTTCAAATCACAATTAGAATGGTCAGTATCCATCACAACAACTAAGAATAGGTCTGAACTTAGTTTATAGCACATCTGATATGCTGTCATTTAGTAAAACATACACAAATAATAAAAGATGGAACTTTAGTAAATTTGTGCCTATTAAACAGGACCTTTTGTTTAGTGATGCATGAGTCATTCAGTTTATTGCATTTGTACCAAGCAATATCTGTGTTTTACCTCAAACCTTCTTGTGCTCTTCTCACCTGACCAGGAATGGTATATTTGACATGATGAGTTCTACATCAGGTACAAAGATCTAATTTGTGCTTATTTTGGCTATTTTGGCTTATTGTGAGACGAGTCAAAATAGCTAATAAGCTCAATTAGATCCTTGTAAAATTCCTGATGTACTATTGACCTTACTGTCACCCAAGATAGTCCCCCGCGCACTCATCCAATGTATCCTTAAGATGTAGATCAGCCCGGCCCGAGGATCTATCTTCGCGTCTAGGTGAATGAACACGCCTAACAGCATTCAGATTTCAATGTAATATCTCTGACCACCCTCATACACAGTGGGCAAGGGACTCTGATACCGCCGGTATCAGTCATGGAACCGAGGTCATCATCGCTGCTTGCATTTCACTAGGAGGAACGAGATTCATTACGATGGCCATCTGCACCATCATAATGTATCACCGACGTTGGATACTCCTAGACACTCAGGACACCCTTCCAAGACCGTTTGAGACTGCCACACCAGCGACGACAACCACGATTACGTCGATTCGAACGCACCATTCGACTTCTCCCCCTACAGTTAGCATCCCCAGAGAATTCACACACAAAATGGGGGAAGATCCAGGCGTGAAACCTGGAGGAAGGGGTCCGCTGCAGGGATTAGGCTTCCAGGAGCTAGCTATTCGCCAATGCCAGCTACACCTTCAACGGTCTCAGTTCCGTTGTTCCCGTAATACACCCACGCGATTCCATCTGGCTGACACCATGCCAGCCCCGATTCAAGCTGGACCATCCCCTACCGTTCCCTGCGTTGCTCTGGGACACACCCTCACGCCAGGTCCACATCCACAGTCCGGGCCATGCTTACAAACCAGACAACCATCTTCTTTCACATGGGCACACAAACGCATCGTATGGTTGGCATTTTGACATCCTGCTCGGCCCTCGTCCAGGAACAGCGCTCCGCCAAACGCGCGCTCTGGCTCTCACGTTCCGCACGCGAACTGTACAGCATCATGTCGTCCAATACGCGTCATCGTTTTCCTGAGTACTGTTCACACAGCCCAGAGGCCTGATCAAGCAGGTATGCTGACCGACACCACAAGCACGAGCTCCAGGCAGACAAGCTTCGCCGCCCCGAATCACTGCCCCGAATCACTTGTGACAGTAACATATTCGGACATAGAAGTGGACGTAGGAACGGATCTCAACACCGAGGTACTGATGTGATGTAGGAGTTACCGCCACCATATCACAAGCTGGTCAGATCTGGTGCAGACACCACATAACGTTACCAGTGGAAGATGGCAGTGTCGATGTCGTGCTATCTTCCTAGTTGCGAGAAGGAAAACTGCTAGTCTATAAAAGTGACAATGTTAATCAACAGCAGCTGTCCTGTGTGGTAGAGAGATCGTCCGGAACGACTACATTTGAAGATGTAGAGTCTGGAACCAACAAACTGGGGAAACCATTGTATTCTTACAAGAAAAAACGCATGATGATATTGGCTACTGAATCTGAGCCCCATATCCCCTGATGCCCTCAGCAAAGTCCCACGACGTTTCCAGATGTAATGGATCTGAGACCTGTACTCCAGCAGCCGTGATAATTGCAATTTGATACTAGACAAGAGAGTACTCAGCTATATGGCTGGGTACAAATGGAATCAAGTGGCAGGCGAACCTTGTTCAAACTTCGAGCATCACGGTAGAAAAGAACACGCATGCTATCCTCCAATATTTTCCGTGCTTGTTCTTCTGTCAACATATCCTCATACCCCTCGACGGCTTTGCGAAGTAGTGGTTGCGCGATGTAAGCCCCATACCCGGTGGCGATCGTTGAAGCCGTATATGTTGTTCCCAATAAATCGACAAACGACAAGAACCTGCAGTAAACCACACGTCAACGCCTCCAAGAATACATATAGTGCTACCACGCACCTTTTCCCATCTTTAAAACCACCAATGATGAGTGCATTCCAGAGAGGATTCAACTTCGAGCGCCGCCCATACATGACTTGTGACAGAAATTCATGTATCTCTACCGGTCCAAGCTCATGGCCGTCTTGTGCTGCGATCTCCCCAACTACGATGTCGTCGAGCAACCGTTGTAGATACTGAAAATCGGACATGTCGCCGCTTGCACCGACGACGGTGTAATCCCCGACGGCTTGGAGACGTTGCACATCCTTGAAGCGCGCGAGCGAGCCATATGATGCTTGACGACGTTGAGAATCGGCGCGCGCAGTGGATAGTAGAAGACATGGACGTACCAAGAGTGTCGGCTGCCATCATAATACCATCCTTGAATTTGATGGCGAGAATGCTCGTTCCAGTGACTACTGGTTGCTGTGTGTGTTGAACGCCCTCCACGAGTATATCCTTGGTCCGATTGTTAGGTCTTGGATGGAGAGGATAAGTTCCATATGAATCAATTGTATCGTTCCTCTTTCACCGCCAACAGATTAGAATCGGTGAAGCTGATGAGAGAGTGACTTACTGGGCGTCCCCAGTTGGTAGGAAAGTGGTCCATGACAGGAATTGGTGTCCAGAGATCGACGCGCAAGCTCGACGCGTACACTCCACAGTGTTTGCCCCTGTTTGTTATATCTTTTAACTCCTGACTATGACGACCCCGCCGACGCCATTTATCCAGATGACACCCTCGGTCATTCCCCAAACACCGACTCCAGCAACGCGTGGACGAGGTGCAAAACGCGGCAGAAAACCGAGGGGTGCGGTTCTCACTTCGGGCCCTGTAAGCCATCAAGCCAGTACTAGCAACGTAGCGGTAGGGGGGTCCGCTGGAGTAACTATGGTCGGCATGGGAGGAACGCAATTTACACCCGTGCAATGGGCAAACCCTACCGTTCCCGCTTCTGTGTCTCCGTCACCTATTCCAGTTCCCACTGCAGTACCTCCAGCAGCGTCTTCAAACCAATCCGTCGCGGATGCTTCGACTACTGGTCCTAGCGTTGGCACAAGCGATGTTGCCGTGGACATTGGGGAAGAAGCTGGTCCTTCTACTTCGGTCATCATACCACCCGGAGCGATGAACTCGACAACCACCGCAAACGGTGCTACAGCTGTAACAGGTGGAAGTTCAGGCACTCTGAAACCGGGAGTTGTGGCCGGAGATGAAGACGGTGAAGGAGAGGACGAACTTTTACCTGCGATGGCCGACGATGATTATTCGGCGCAGTTGTCGTGGCAAAGCGAAAGCAAAGACAATCTGAAGTGTGTATTATACATGACGTTCTGGTATCGTCTGACACGTTGGTATTGTATTGTAGGGTGTTGATGGACAATTTTAGTCCAGCCCAGTATGACCGTTTCGAGGCATACAGACGGCATGCATTGCCCAAGCAGGCTGTCAGACGGGTAAGTTTTGCCCACTATGCATTGTTCCCCGTCAGGGATGACGAGTCTCCGCACACCAAGGTAATACAACAAGCCACGGGACAGCAAGTCTCCCAACCTGTTGCTCAAATTGTCGCTGGCTTCGCAAAGGTGTTCGTCGGCGAGATAGTAGAGAAGGGTAAGCTTTCTTTACCCATTCGTCGTCTGACTTTGTGTTGCGGTATTCCCGCAGTTGAACTGATTTCTTTGAATGCTATGACAGCGCGAGCAGTTCAAGCACGCCGAGGAGAGACTGGTCCACTGTCCCCCGATCATTTACGAGAGGCATACAGGCTCTACCAGGCAGAGACGGGGAGAGTAGGAAGTGCAAGACCTGGAAGAGGCAAAAAACTGTTCGTGAGATGACCGGCATTGCTGTATGGCTATGGCACCCTGGTTAGCCTTTATGTTACTCTTGCATTGAACCGGATCTTCATCGTTCCTCACGCTCCGAGAATGAGACATCACAGGGGCGGGTGGATGGGACCCATTCTGGGTGGAGGTGAAAATTCTGGTCGATATGCAGGGCTATACGGACTGTGCCATGGGAAGTTAGAATCGACATTGGAGTTCCATCCATTGTCGAGATGAGACAGCGTTAGGTGAATACACAGTACTTCAGCATACGACAACTTGGATTAGGATCACCTTATCGGTCGCGTGATTGCTCCTATGTTACCGGTCAGTCGAGCTGGACCCTGTCCTGAGTCTTGCCCAACATTCCGACTGCCTGGTCGGGGCCCGGTTGGAGAAGTGTAGGTGAAGCCTTGAACTGTACAATGACCGCCTCGAGGCCATCCATCTTAAAGGTCTAGTGACTGAAATTCCAATGCACTCCTATTTATTGTAGTGGTCCCTCTTGAAGTCGCTCATTTCCCCCAGCTCGCTATATCAGGTGGAGAGGCATTGCCCAATGTTGGTCATTGACGAGGAACAAAAAATGACGTCCCGAGGAACAGAGTTCCACAGCACTTCTAGGCGCGACGTCCTCCCCCCCGAGGTCAATTATCATCCCAACTTGTCATACCGGGTTCCAAGGCAACCAGACGCTTATTGACGCTGAACAATCAGGATGGCCACGAGAACGAAAGCTCGAACGTGATTGTATGTACTATGATAGCCTCGTCGAGATCATCCGTCGTGCCTGGTTGGTTAGGTCAGATGAAAGGGATGAAAAAACGGGCCCTTGGTTGTACTGGGAGGGGGCAGATTTCAATGCACCGAATGACCCAATTCAACCCCGGCACCCCGAAGACCCCGAAATAAAAACAACAGCTCAGCACAACAATCCATAGACGAAGCCCACCTCGAAAGCGGAAAGAAGACCTACACAGAAGTGCCTACCTGGAAAACGCCCAAAACAGTTCTAGAACGGCTCAAAACACACCAGAAACGTCGCCTCCCCACCAAGCATTCCCTCCCACGTCCAAGAGCAGGGTCCCCTCTTCACAAATAAAATAGAATCAAGCAACAGGCTGCCTAACAACTTTTGATGACCCCAGACCCACTGAACCATTAGCTGCTGCCTGTCTAAAACTGAAGGGTAAAAGATGGCAAGTGCTGCATCACTGTTGTCCCACATAGAGGCATTTAAACCCAAAAGGGTATAATACTGTATACAACACACTCAACCTATACACCCATTGCAAACAGGTGTACAGTCTAGCAAAACGCTCAACCCTATTGGACAATAAACAAGGAAAAAAACCAATGTTGTCACTAATCAGGGTGGCCAACTGCTACATCTATAGTGAATGATGACCTCATTGAAGGTCATGGGTTGTTCCGAGCTGCAAAAGTGAGAGGGATAACCTGCTAGGTTGCTCGACAGCATGGAGTGTGGGGTTACCAAGCGGACACCTGCATTATGACACCGAAAGTCACTTATCATCCCCAGTCGAACACTGGGTGGTGCAGAGATAGCAGGCAAGGTTATCCAATGGTGCAGACCAAAGGACATGACCGATTAGCAAAGTGGGAGGACTCAGAGCCGGCCGTTGTTCCTGGTAAGTTATGAGATTAAGACGGATGCACCACAGAGTTAGTCTATGGTGTCGAGACTGAAAGGAATCAGCCCGCAGAACAAGACAACCTCCTTGTCTAAACTTGTCCCAGCAGCGATTTTCTGGCAAAGCTAGAAGATCGACTACTGCTGCAAACAGTTCAAGAACCAGGACAATCACATCTAGTTGTCAACATATTCCTACAGCTGGTGGTATATCTTGACTTGCAGCATCATCACTATAAACAACAGTATTGGGCTCCTCAATCAGGCATTAATGGGGTAGTGGTAACCTGGGTCGTTGCCATCGACCCGCCGGGGGTTCGATTCCCCCTTAATGCACATGTTTTTTTCTTCTTTTCTTCTCCCATGTAGAATGCCCGTGTTCAATTTGATGCACGCTCGTGTAAAAGCATCGATATTCAATACTTGATGCGCACATAACGACACCTTTTAATCTATGGAATTGTGGAGAGGGTGTGACTGTCACACGTGACACAAGATACTCGTTACAGCACATTTTCTGTACGCGCATGTCCGCAGTTGGCCGTCGCTACACCACCTCAGACACTCTTCCATTCAAAGGCATGTCTGAACAACAGGAAAATCCTTACCTCGCACACCTTGCGCCAAGTCAGAGGAGCACAGGCTCTGGCATTTCGAAAGCTGCTGAGAGCGAGCCGCTCTTTGGTTTCCTACCACGCAAGGTGACCGCCAATCAGGTCCGCAAGGCGTTGGTAAGATCAACTTATCAGTGGTTTCAATCCCAAGCTCAATTGTTGATGTTCTTCCGCGTTTTCAGGAACATGATGTGAATCCTTTCACTAAAACTCCGCATACTCTCCAGTACAAGAAAATATTGGAGGCACGACGGAAACTACCTGTCTTTGCACAGATGGACGAGTTTTACAAGATGGTATGTCAATATTTAACCTTGTGGTTGTGCTATGGATGTTGTCCCGGTGTGGTTCAGGTTCCTTGTCGAGCATGCTGACGTGTTCGCAGTTCAACGCGAACCAGATTATCATCATGGTTGGCGAAACCGGATCTGGCAAGACTACACAGTAAGTTGGCGGCAGAGAGAGACTCTTTCTTATCTATCTTTTTGAAACCGCGAACTTATAGACCGGTCTCTTTTCGTCGATAGAATACCCCAGTTTGTTGCATTCTCGGACTTGCCCCACACCAAGGGAAAGATTGTTGCTTGTACGCAACCGCGGCGTGTTGCCGCCATGTCAGTTGCCAAGCGTGTTGCAGACGAGATGGATGGTGAGTTACTACCAACCTCAAATAATTATATAACCTCATGTTTGCCGTCCCTGATACATGACGTAGTTCAACTTGGGCGACAAGTCGGCTACTCAATACGTTTCGAAGACATGACGGAGCCTGGTACCACGTTCCTCAAGTACATGACGGATGGTATGCTTCTTCGCGAAGCCATGAACGATCCCGATCTTGCTCGCTATTCGACTATCATCCTTGACGAGGCCCACGAGCGAACTCTGGCCACCGACATCCTCATGGGTCTGTTGAAAACTCTCGCTAAGAGGCGCTCCGACCTCAAGATCATTATCATGTCCGCCACCCTTGACGCGCTCAAATTTCAGAAGTATTTTGCTATCAGAGATTCTACCGCGCCGTTGTTCAAGGTACCAGGACGCACACACCCTGTTGAAGTCTTTTATACGCAGGAGCCCGAGCCTGATTATGTCGAGGCTGCGATCCGGACGGTTTTGATGATCCACCGCGCGGAAGATCCGGGCGATATTTTGCTCTTCTTGACAGGAGAGGAAGAAATAGAGGATGCTTGTCGCAAAATTAAGCAAGAAGCTGACGATCTCGTCAACCAGGACCCGGGGTCTGTTGGTCCCCTCGTTTGTATCCCGCTTTACTCCTCTCTTCCACCCCAACAACAACAGCGAATCTTCGACCCCGCTCCCCAAGCTGAAACATCTGGTGGTCCTCCAGGAAGAAAAGTTGTCGTCTCGACAAACATTGCAGAGACGTCATTGACAATCGATGGTATTGTTTACGTTGTCGATCCTGGCTTTTCTAAGCAAAAGGTGTATAACCCGCGCATACGAGTCGAGAGTTTGCTAGTGAGCCCAATATCGAAGGCCTCGGCTCAGCAGCGTGCTGGGCGTGCTGGGCGAACGCGTCCTGGAAAATGTTTCAGGTTGTATACTGAAAAGGACTTCATGTCCGAGCTTGAGGAGCAGACACATCCAGAAATTCTCAGAAGCAATTTAGCAAACACTGTATTAGAGTTGGTCAAGGCGGGAGTCAAGGTACGAGTATTTGTTGATAGCCGTCACGTAGTTGTTTATGTGTTTGTGCCTAGGATCTTGTACGGTTTGATTATGTCGACGCTCCTGCACCAGAGACGCTCATGCGTGCTCTGGAGCTGTTAAATTATTTGGCAGTATTGGACGACGATGGCAACCTCACCGCGCTGGGGAACATAATGGCGGAGTTCCCACTGGACCCTCAGGTGCGTATCCTTTTATATACCTCCAAAGACATTCGATGATATTGTTTTCAGCTTTCGAAGATACTTATATGCAGTCCAGAATTCCACTGTAGTAACGAGATTCTGACGATCACTGCAATGCTGTCTGGTATGGTTGATAATTGATTTTGTATCTTGAGCGGACGCTTATCTTGACCGCAGTACCAAATGTATGGCTTCGACCGAATCATCTACGCAAAGAGGCAGACGCTGCGAAGGCGTTGCTTACAGTTCCAGATGGCGATCACTTAACTCTACTGAACGTGTACAACTCTTATATGCAAAGTAAGTGCTGTTCATGGTCTATTTTTCGCAGCGGTTATTCATGGTCATGCAGATAAGGGCGACAGAAGTTGGGCTTGGAACAATTATCTTTCCGCACGCGCACTCGCTCAAGCTGAGAACGTCCGTCAACAGTTAGAGCGTACCATGGAGCGCTATGAAATAGCCCTTCTATCAACTGTAGACGAGAGAAAGAGGTACATTAACATTAGAAAAGTACTATGTTGTGGCTTCTTCATGCAGGTCGCACACAAGGAGGGTGAAAAAGGCAACTATGTGACGGTCAAAGACAATCAAGTAGGTTGCACCTGCTCTTTTTTTGTGGGAAGAGTATATTGACTAGATAATGATGCTAGGTCGTTGGTTTACACCCGTCTTGTGGTTTAGATACACAGCCGGAATGGGTCATCTTCAACGAGTTCGTCCTGACAACGAGACATTATATTAGGACGGCAACAGATGTTCGGCCTGAGTGGTATGTGCTTGAAAATGGTTGTATTCCCCTTCTCAACACCGACGCTGACATAATACACAGGCTGTTGGAATGTGCCCCCGTCTACTTTGATCTCGCAGGTTTCCCAGACGGAGAGGCAAAGAGAGTGTTGCAGCGTGTTGCCAACAAGTGGACGGGCAAGCGTGGACGTATCGAGGAGGATGCAGCACAGAACAAGAAGAAGCAGAAAAAGTGAGGCCTCCCCAATTGACAAACAGTGTTCCTTCCACTGTCCTCCAGAATAGCTATTATATGCTATAGATTTTGTAGTCTGATAGATAATTTTCCTTTGGTCGAAGTGATTTTCCGTGGCAAAGCTCCGCCCCATAACACCTACCAACTTATTCTGAAATCCTGCCTGTCTTTTCACCTGGGCAAAGAACGGAACTGCGCATGCTGGCAGGTATAGAATCAGCAATGGTTGCTTGCGGTCATGTCGTATGCAAGCTCAACACACGCTGCACACTGTCAACTTGCATGACCTACGAATCAACCTGCACACTCAGCCTGACACTGCATCACACGTCCCGATGCCGTTGGCGACCTGTGTGCCACAGTGGCCGGACATCACCCGTTTCTAGTCTGGAATGGAGTAACATCATATCCGGCCGTCGAACAAAACGGTTGGGGGTAGGTGACTTTTCCGGGCCCGGCGATATAATGATTTGCTCATTGACTAAATGCTATCGGCACGCTGGGAGATCTACTAGTAAGCTTCTTTTCTGGTACAAGTAGACTGGACACACCGACGTTGGTCCTGCCCACCAGAGTTAAAGAGCCTTGGTGGTCGGCTGGCCGCTCATGCACTCATGCGCTGCTACGGTCGCGACCGTGCTGCTTAATAACTTTGCCCTCACGCTTCTCAGTGCCACAGCTGATTCTTGACTGGATGCGTTTTTATTCCACCAACGTGTCCGAACGACTTCTTGAGGTCACAATACTCTGAGTTAGAGCATGAACCACTCAAATCCCTAGGCCCCGGATTATTCGTTACCACCTGCCCTATTTGTCCACCTGGGACTTAACGGCATCAAGAGATTGCCTGCTCCTGTAGGTGGGACATCTTATAAGCATGCCCCACCGTATCTCCTTGTACGATGTCATCTGGCATTGCAAAAACGTGCCCGCAGGGATTTTCTGCAACGCAGTTCGGCAGTGGTGCTCCAGAGTCCCCTGTTCCGAGGTGAGAGGGACTCAGCGAGTTGCCTCGAGTTTGTGGACGCCGGTCGACGTGCTGCCTGAGGCTCTCTCTGACTGAGCGACGAAGCTGTGTCTCATCCGACGCGGGTCGTGAGCCGGATCCTGCAACCACAACTAGCCTACGCGGCCGTTCAACACTATAACACCAACGACATGATAAGTTGCGGGTAAGTATTGTAGGACGAGGCGAAAGCCTAAGGAAGCCGCTGGTAAGTAGAGGTAGAGTACATACTACATCCATGCCATATGCGACCAAGGTGATGCGACAGAATATTCGTGGGGATCACGTATCGTGCCAAGCTACGTGTGCCGCTCAATCCAAACTCCGTACATCGGGTTGGTTCATTCGGCCATACGAAAATGGTTCTCGGATCGCCAAAGGAGTATAAAGTGTTGTAGCTGTAATATCGATGGTAGTTGCGTTGTGGTACCGATTCCATGGTTCTGGACTTCGCGGGCTTGCCAATGAATCAGGTGCATTTGGTGCAGTGCGTTGTTACAGGAAATTTTCAACTGGGGCATGAGGGAGCATTCATAGTCCACCAATTTATTCAGAATCAAGCATTCATGTTTTTGTCGTCCAAGTCTGATGGACCCTAAATCAGAGGCATCGCGTTAAATTTGCAGAATAGCGATGGCGTATGGTTAGCAACATGTAAAGTCAACACGCCATCACTCGATACCACGAGGAAAACACGCACGATAAGAAAAATAGTCAGTCCAACACAGGAGATGGCTGCGACAATGCTTGCCATGTGCCTGATTCACTTAGCGTTCATGGTGGCTTAATCTGTCCAGGGAGCCCCTCTGCCTTCCACGCCTCGAACCCGCCTACCACATCAGTTGCGTTTAGTAGCCCCACGTCGTGCAATGCAGCGGCCGCAAGGCTACTTGCATGGCCGTCTTCGCAATACACAATTATCCTCAGGTCATACCGATCGGCTATGGCTAGCCTTGCCTCGCTTCTCGGATCGAATCGCCACTCGAGGTCATTGCGCTCTATGATGAGGGAGCCATGGATACCACCCGAGCGCGCGCGTTGGGAGGCAGGGCGTATATCAACAAGAAATGCAGGTATAGGGTGTATTGGATCGTGGAGAATTTCCCATGCCTGGCGTGGAGTGATACGTTGAAGGCGCGCGCGAGCCGTGGTTACTAGTTCATCGATGCTTCTCGAGCCGGGCGGGGGGCAGAGGGGATCGAGCGGTGCACGGACCGACTTTGAGAGGAGATCCCAAAGAGAAGCACTATCATAAGATGAACCCCCGATTTCATGTACGGCAGCCACTACAAAGTTGCCGTGATTGGTGATGGAGGCAACTCGACCCAGGAATTTAGAACTAAAGAGGAGGACTGCACGTTGGACATCATCGTCTTCTGCACCCGTGATGACCAGGGTGTTGGTGTTTGTGGAAGACGTGGGTGATGGTGCGCCGGTCGTTCCTATTGCGAAGAGGTGACGGATGGACATCCGTGCACGAATGATCTCCGCCACACGGCGCAGGAAGATATCGTCGTCTCTTTTGGAGAAGGTGAAATAAACGCTTATCTTCGCGCCTTCGAATGTTGTCGCCTTCATGATGGTGCGCACAGCGATGCTGTGTGCAACCTCATCGCGTACACTGTCGAGCGTGCGATGGGATGCACTGTCAATGGCAGACGAGCAGGGAGATGTCTGGGTGCGTCTCTCGCTCGTAGAGGCTCCACTGTCGATGCTGGATGGTTCCGAGGAAGGCATGATGATAACGAGCAAGGTTAACGAGGTTGGAGATCTAGGGGGACTACAGACGTCTTGCTACTTTTAGCAGTCCGAAAGGTTCACTCCATCAGGCTGACAGCTTCGAGGACAGCTCGACGAGGAAACGAGGAAATCGACAGTGTCGTGTGGGATGAGCGAGACTGTTATAAAGTCACACCTCATCTCACGGCACGAGGTTCGGAGCCTAACCGTTCATTCACACACGTTGTCATTGTACTTCCAAGCGAACGAGCTTGCGACACTCCTGCCAGTGACGTGGTGTTGGCCGACTTCAGTGCCCACCTCCACTCCGCTCGTCGCGATTTGGAGCCATGTATCTCCCTTTGTTGGACGTAGGAGAGCCTTTCTCTCCCTTCGTCTGGCTTAGGGATACCGTACAAGCGTTGATACTTTATGCTTATGTCTTCTTCGCCTATACTTGTGGTGGTCCGTTGGCCCAAAATACCACCCAGAATGCCAGTGTGCTGGGTGCTAGCCACGGCCGATATTTGATCGGTGTCGGTATTGGCGATATCACTGGGTACGTCTTCCCTCATCCACCACCCTACTCATTGGGGTCTAATGCGTATCCAATAGCCCAGTCGTAGAGACTAACATGATGGTACGTGCTGTGATGTCTTTACCAGTGCCGCCTCATATCTCATCTTTGTGTAGGGATACGCCTCAATGGCGCAGACAGACACGGGCTTGCATATGCGCCAACGTTCCCGGGCATTTGTCATCGCTGATCCAACCTTGCCCACCTCCCGCATTCTCCTTGTCTCCTCTGACATTTGCATGGGCGACACTGGTATTCGTCGTTCTATCCTTAACGCCCTCTCTGACGATCCTGTTCTTGGGGGCTTGTACACACCGTCCAACACGGCTCTTGTGGGCACACACTCCCATGCTGGTGTTGGTGGATACCCCGAAAATCTCCTTCCCCAGGTCACAAGTCTTGGTTATGTCAATCAAACGGCACAAGCAATCATAGATGGAACACTCAATGCCATCCGTAAAGCCCATGCTTCCATTGCTATGGGGTACATCAGTGTCGGCAATACAACTCTATTGGGTGCCAATCGTAATCGCAGTCCTAGCGCATATGCGGCTAACCCAGGAGAGGAAAGAGTGAGATACCAGTATGATCAAGACAAGGAGTTATCCGTCCTTAGGTTGGACGATGTAAATGGAACTGCAAGAGGTTTGATCAGTTTTTTTGCTGTGCATGGGACAAGTTTGTACGAGGTAAATCGAAATATCTCACTGTCTAAATAAAGTTATCACGGCCCCATTGCTAACCTGATGAATGAAGAACAATACTCTTATCAGTGGGGACAACAAAGGGATGGCCGCATATTTATATGAATGTGAGCGCCTCGCAACTTCATATTAGAAGAGTGACTCACAATCAATCTTGCTGCGTTCATCCGGCTCCATCACAGCATATGCTGAGCCAAATTCCGTCCCTGGAAACAACACCTTCGTGGCCGCGTTCGTTCAATGTATGTGTATGTTCTAGTATTCTATCTTTCTCCATGTTCCATTGAATATATACATATACCGACTAATCCTTTCCTGAGTCCGTTTTATGTGATAAATCTCCACGTTTGGCAAGTACGCTGACACCGTTCTCTTCTGCATCAGCCAACGTCGGTGATACAACCCCGAATACGTGAGTTATGGCCTGTTCCTTTGTTATTTGTTACCAATTGACGCTCCATACGACCCCTGTGTATTCATTATCATACTGTTAATTAATAGTCTAGGCGCATATTGCGAATCTCCTGGTCGATCCTTTGATGGCCAACTATGCGAATATGAGCATTCAACATGCGGTGGTTACGTCAAGGAATGTCACGGTCGGTCCGTGGGGTTTTGACTGTCATATGTCAGCTGCGTACTCACCGTTGGCTTCTCTGAATTACGCAGAGGGCCAGGCTTTCGTACCTCGGACTTCGCTTCCAACTTTCTGATCGGGAATGCTCAATTTGAAGCTGCACGTCAAGTCATGGAGTCGTTACCACCAAAGGACATCTTTAGAAGTCCTGACACTACTATCGAAACTGCAAACACGACAATTTTGACAGGCGTGAAGGGTTCTGTGCGGAGTGTGCACGTTTACATGGACATGTAGGCCATTTACTTCGGCTAGATTTCTGCAGGTCTTCCCCATCTCTCACCTTTGTATTTTACCTGAGCTGCCTTGGGAGCTAAGTACAGTGTGTACATGATTGATGTACTAAATTACTTTCAGGAGGAATTATACATTCACGTTGGCTAATGGGTCCACCACGAGTACTTGCCCTGCCGCATTGGGTCTGTTACTGTCCTGTCCTGTTGTAACTAAATTGACCTGATTCTGCAGGGTATGGCTTTGCCGGTGGAACGACGTCAGTATACCTCCACTCGAAGGGGGATGCACTACTCATAGTGTCCTTTGCTGTTCACTTTACATACCTCACATCTTCAAATCTATCTTGAAAAGCGATGGACCCGGCGCGTTCGATTTCGTTCAAGGTGTCAACTCATCCATGCCTCAGAATCCTTTTTGGCAGATAGTAAAGGGTATATTCATCTAGTTCTCTTCTCTTCGTGGCTCCTACTGAATATCAGCTGCCCAGGTGCTGTTACTCCAGCTGCTTCACAAGCGCAGGTTGATTGCCATTATCCGAAGCCTATCTTATTGAATACCGTGTGCTACGATCCCATGCCTCCCAACACCAAGCTTACCCATGCACGTAGGGCCATGCGAACACACCATATCTATGGTCACCACATACCGTTGAAGTTCAAATGCTCCGCGTCGGCAACTTCGTTGTCCTTGTCTTGTCTGGTGAGCTAACGACGATGGCCGGTCGGCGAATGCGGTGCGTATGTCCAAATTTCCATGCGACCACAGTGATCTGAACCCTGTTCTACTCGCTCATTCGAACTGATGTACGCCTTCCGCCGCGGAACATCAGTGAAGCACTGCGCGCTGAACTTATCTCGTCTGGCATTCTCGACGAGTTCGCCTACGTTGTCATTGCTGGTCCCGCTAACACTTACGGGCATTATGTCACAACACGCGAGGAATATTCCGTTCAGCGATATGAAGGAGCATCGACGATCTTTGGACCCGGTTAGCTAACCTTGCGACGAAAAGTTTCAACGGCTGACTTGATCCCGGTACCTAGCAACACTTGAAGCCTATATAAATCGATATAGCGCACTGGTCCCTTATCTTGCTGACAGTATCCCGGGACCGTTGACTTCTGATGCTCCTCCACCCGAGCAGACCTCAGTTGCAATCTCGTTGCAGGTGCGTTCTTCATCGTGTTGAATACTGTTGATCCTCTCGTTATCCACGACTCGCTCATGCACTGTGTAGAGACCAGTTTTCATGGACCGCCCTGGTTCAAATAGTTTTGGAGATGTTTTGGAGAATGTGGATAATGCAACATATCACGCAGGAGATACAGTCACAGTGCAGTTCGTGGGGGCAAATCCTAGGGTGAGACTCTGTGTCTGTCGGATTTAAGACGCAGACAAATAGTCCCTGCGTGCTCTCCCCTTGCAGAACAATCTTCGCCTTGAAGGCACATTCCTTAGTGTCGACAGACTCGTGAACGACGCCTGGATGACGGTGCGCACCGACTCGCACCCATCTACCATATATCGGTGGAATAGGACAAACTCGATGTTGGGCACAAGCACCGTTAATATTAGTTGGTAAGTCACCATTTTGCACCACATCGTTCCTCTACCCTCCTGGAGCGACCTGGCATACGATCGATTGACCGAACTATTACTCTGCCATCTCATAGGACGATCGAAGACGGTACACCAGGTGAGTCCATGAATGCTTTACGCCCTTGGAGTCTTACGGACTGTTTCCCATAGCCGGAACTTATCGGATCAAATACTTCGGCGATGCCAAACCGCTAATGGGTCCAATTCGTTCCTTTACGGGCACGTCCACTTCTTTTACTGTGGGGTGAAACATCGGGGACGTAGACGAGCTCGACGCAGTTGTTGGGCGGGTGTCTGAGTTGATGTCTATCGAACACCGGTTGTTCAGATGTCTCGGGAACCAATCGATCCAGACAATAGGACTATAATTGACTCTGCCGAGTAAAGTGAAATATTACTAGCTTGGACCGTGACGGGACGTATTCTTGGGTTGATTTCTCTTTCACCCCCTTATATCCCCACCAAGGCCCCCCACAGCATTGTCGAGCCAGGCATCTAAGTCCTGCTGCCGGACGTTTTGGTTCCGGTTCGAGGGACTTGTCTCAAGCCGTACGAGCAATGCCATACCACCATGTAAAACTGCAGAATACTTGTAGTCACTGTGTATTAGGTAGGTAAGTAAGTACTGACTTGTAGTCACTAAGTATCCTAATGTAACTAGTGGTCCTATGTAGCTATTAGCTTATGTAAGCGGTAGAGCGTAGGTAATCAACAAATTCTAACACACCATTTACATTCAACTCTTTACCCTTGGTTATCAATTAGCTGGCGCCAGATTATCGTTCAGTCGTTCAGCTAATCTACATCGGGACTATATATTTTTCCTGATTGGCCATCGAGCCCATTGTTTGCTTTCGCCACTTTCTTAGCTTATTTCCGGTCGTCGAGTCCGTCAACTTGCTCTGACTTCTTGGTACTATGATTGGGATCGGCACAATCATCAAGGTAAAAATCACTCAGGTCTCATATTCGTCATCTCGATGGTACGTATGCTCGCACTCTTCAACTACATCTCGGACTACCTCCCCGCAATGACAGATAGTTATATTAGCGATGTCGTGTGGCTCAAGAGAAAAGAGTACAGCTCATTGCTTGCGCTCGGCACATCTCGTGTATCTAACGACCTGATACGAAAACCTATCAAGTGGTTTATAAAGCCAGAGCCAGATACCACGTTGGGGACTAGTCGCTGTTTTAAATATTGGCTCCGTCCTGGGATCGTCGCTATTGTCCACCTTACGAAAGGACTAGACCTCGTGGACAAGATTGGGCTTGAGGACATCATTTTCCTACGCTTCATTCACCTGACGCGGGTCCTATTCGATTGTATCGTGATGTCTGGATGCCCGGTTTTGTTGTGCTCATCCGCGGATGCCGTCTACAACATCTAACGTACCCACCCACAGGCTGGGACATTCAAAGGTTCTACTTCGTGGCTCGCGCAGCGGTCCTAGTCGAATGCTCACTGGGGATCACGCACGAGTTCTAGAACCTGGAGATTCTGTCAACTACCTATTCTTTGATATGTGGACCCTGGCCTCCTGAAGAACGAGACGATTACTTGTCAAAATGGGGAGAGGGGAGGACGCTCGAAACAGCCTAGCTTTTTACCTGGTTCTTTCCGCATGCTTGTTTTCCACTCTACGGCAAAAGAAGAGGACGTGCCCGTAAAGGATCATACTGCCCTCTCGGTAGTTTGGTGTCGTCGGTGGTAATATTCGAGAATCCTGAGATCGAGAATGTCAGGTGGACAATGGAGATAACAAGTTCGAATGCGTTCAGTCCACGAGAAGTCTACTTTGAACCGACGCCCCAGAGACCGGAAGCACCCACCGCTACGACAGGTGTCGAAACCGTTTTTCTTTTCCCCTATAACGGGACCATACAGAAGCTTGTACTGGCCGTCACTTACAGCCCTTGCCACTGGATTGCTTTCTGTGGGTCCTACAGGCATCCTCGCTCAATCCTCGAGTGCCGTCTGTCTGTCCTCGTTCAACTGGGTATGTCGCTCTACCCTATTCTAGGTGTTTCACTCTCAGAGTGCCTTCGGTCACTAGATCACAAACGACAGAAACCAAAACCCGTGTCTTGTTGGAACGTATCTGCAAGGCGCGTGCAACGGCGGTCGTGCGTCTGCTTCTTATTACGCCATGCTCTCCTTCATGGCTCTGATGTTCAACAAGAGTATATTGTCGATCCTCTCCAATCAGGCACGCACCATAATGGGTTCAATGCGGATGAAGCAAATGAATCTCAATGTAGTTCTGTCACGTACAACGTCTTGAGTGCTTGTGACATTTACCAGAACCGTACAATTATCAGGTAACGCGATTCGCACACCCTTACTTCTCGCCGTCAGCCTGGGGTACGTGGCACTCTAATTGCATGACTGTCTGTTAAGGAGTGTTTGTTTTTATTCACCGTGTAGTTTTCATCGAGTTCACTAATCCAACAGCTTCCCTCCGGGCATTCCAAGTGGTACGGTAGTACCAGCATGGGCGCTCCAAGATGTGATGGTATGCACCGCTTGCGTTGGGCTTCTGCTGACATTATGCTGAAGGCTCTTTCCTAGACAAGCGATATATTCAACATAACGACTGCTCAGTCTGTTAGTGGTAAGTTACTATTTACATAGCTGCTGCCATATAGCACTCATGAGACCATTCAGATAACCCTGAATCGGCTGCAACCAATGACCCGTTCAGTGGTTCTCTCGTCCCAACGACTGATTTAGCGTCTCCTATGCCGTCAACTTCAGGCAGTTCAAATGCCATGTCCTCGGGTAGAAACTCAAATACTGGGGCGATTGTCGGAGGTATCGCTGGTGGTATCATCGGAGTTGTACTGATCGCTGGAATTTTTTTCGTTGTCGTGAAGAACGAGCGTTCTCAAACTCAGCATCGGAACAGTCAGTAGGATCATCTAGTGACTCGATGTCATCTGTCCATCTTCCCGCCCTGGCCGGTTATACACTCCGCTCCCCAAATGTTCCAGCAAAAGCTCTGCGTGTGTACAGAGACATCTTTAAAAGCTTTGTTTTCTACTGGTTACCTACCAAGGACTATACCTATCATCGACTCTGCCCGGTAAATCAAGTGTTGAGTGGCTTACCATGGCATTTGACCTCACATGGGTCTGCCAAGTTGATGGGTATTCAAATTGTAGGTCGATATCATTCCAGCGGGCCACCGATCCAAGGACGCTCTCCAGCCAACCCATCCCGGGGGTGGTGTCCTATACTTGTCCTGGTAGAACGACAATGCGCTGCTGTTCCCACAGAGACCAGTGGTTTGCAAATCATGTGTACGTATGGGCTGTCCCTCGCCCGAGCTTGGAAGTTCAGGAAGATTTCGTTCCAGGGCAAACCATCAGCAACTTTACACGCCTTAATTGACCTATTTGTCCATGGTGACTTCTGTGAAAAAAAATAAAAAATAAGATGACAATTTTTATTGGGCTTTAGCATGATCAGAGAGCAACAGACAGATGCACGAGCATTTTCAGACAACTAGATATATTGTTGGGTGTAGTTTGAATCAGAATAAGCTATATAAGCAAATAAGACGCATGTCAGTTGCCGTGCGGCTCCTACTACACACCTCTTGGGCCATGACCATGCACCAGGTGGTACTCGTGATTGGGGGAAGGAGATGCTGTTCGAAGCTTGTTGCTTTTGCCCTCCCTCTGCAAGCTAAGTCAACAACGTGCAAGGCTCTTTGGTTGCCACAACAAGCTCGCAGTCCTCTGTAGACGTCAGCTATATCGTCAACATTCATGACGGGCTCACCGGAGTCGCCTTTCAAAGCTTGGATTGGGTTAAGCGACAGTACCCAGTCGAGGTGGGTTTGGTTCAACGTTGACTTCTTCCTACTGGCGCAAGCACACGCGAAAGTGTGCCAAATGTACTGGCTGGGAATCGAGATTCCAACTACCTAGACATGCTCTCGGTCTTCCTGGGGGGGATTTCTGCATTACGCGACACATTCACAACCTCTGAGCGAGATGGTCTTTGCCGTTATGTGAGGAGACCGGACCTCGAGCTCCCGATAGTTAGTCTGGCAGTTTCTGCTCCTTCTGCAGACGGACGACTTTTCGGAGAAACACGACAGAGCCCAGTAGCGTACGATTGCCATTCCTGCAGCACGTAAGAGGGAAGACACCGTGTCGAATACCATGCAGTCGGGCACGACAACAAGGAGTGCCTGACAGCATGAACACAAGAGGTTGCTTCATATTATAATTCGATCGTCTGGCAATATCGTCAGTTTTATTTGTTGCGAATGCTTCTGGGATGGATAACATCACACCTGCACCAAGGCGCCCAATGATGAACCGAAGTGTGATCCATTGCTAGTAAACGCAACGGGTTCGTACACTATTTCCATCCTGAAAACACGACATGCAATCAGAAGGGCCTACTTCCACCGCGGAGAGACAAGAGAAAGTCTACGTACACCATTGCTCCTACTGCACACACTGACCATCGTCCACTGGTTAGGTCAGTTTCACACGGTCACTCGGAACTGGTTTCTTACTCGTGTATCAGTGCGCCGAAGCGACGGATAAGCGTGCTTGACGACAGTGTCGAATTCTGCAAAAATGTCCTTGTCGAAAGCCGAAAAGTCGTACATCCAATCTTCACTTCTATCTAATCCGTCACTGCGCCTCGACGGCCGCTCACATGAGGACTATCGCCCAATAGCGCTCGAAACTGGAGTGGTTCCTTTTGCAAATGGTAGTGCAAAGGTATGTATAGGGCGTCCTGGACGAGGTGGATACGTACAGGAGGCTGGAGGTGTGGGTGGTGGAACAGAAGTGGTCGTTGGAGTGAAGCTCGAAGTGGCCGAGGCAAGTGAAGGAGGGAAAGTCACATGTACGGTTTCTTGGTGGGTCACTCATACTCCATTCCCTTCTTCTCGATGCTTCTGTGTTTGGCAACCGACGGCCACTTGACAGTTCCCCCGCAGCATATCCCTCATTGTCCTCGAATGGATTGGATGACCTTCAATCCGATCTGACGATCCTTTTGGAGAGTGTGCTCTCCCATTCGTCTCTCCGTCCAGACAACTTGGACATTGTCCCGGGCGAGAAAGCCTGGCTTGCGAGATTGGATGCAATCGTGTTCGCGGACGGGGGAAACATCGTTGATTGTCTCATGCTGGCGTGTCGTGCTGCGCTGTGGGATACCAAAGTTCCGCGTACAAAGCCCGTGGAGTATCGAGCACCACGTAAAGATGCCATACAAACCGATGCCAGAATGGACGTGGATCTCGACAGTCAAGCGGATAGGAGTGGTTTTGGGGCAAGGGGCGTGAGCAGGACAACCGAGTTCGAGCTTACCGACTATTGGGACGAGGGGGAGGTCTTAGGCGGGCGGGAATCGTGGCCGGTGTGCGTCACACTGAACGTCGTACGTTGACCCACTTGTCCCGAGTTCACTCTTGTCATGAGTGTATCACTCATGAGTTGACCCACATGTTACTAGTTATCGAACGCGCACTTCCTGGATGCCACGCTACGGGAAGAAGCTTCCGTCCCACTGCGGATATATGCAATGTATGCATTCCCGAAGGGAAAGGCTGCCCTCCAGACTTTCAGATTAGTCGGCCCAGAGGTGTGTACCATGGACCAGATAAAAGATCTCATCCAGGTTGGCATTAATCATATTCATCTCCCCACTTTCTCCGTGCTTATCCCGCCATGACGTCTCAGCGCGCAGAAGCATATGCCCGCACTATATGGATAGGATTGGAAGCGAAACTCAAAGACGAGGAGGCTCGGCGGGGCGTAAAAGCTCGTGAAAAGTTTTCCGGCAGGTTGAGATGACGATCACCCGTCGAATAAAGAATGAAAGGTATACCCATCGAATGCACTATTGTTGCGGTGTACCATTAGGCAAGACTGCCTTGGTTTACACGTTCAGTGGTTCAACGAGAGTTGGAAGTGAAGAGACTGGTTTGTATCTACAAGGCTACGTGCGAGAGCGATAGTCTGAAACTCTTCAATGGTTGGTCTTGAGCTCGGTAGAATGTCTCACGATGTGGTTTGCTCCTCTTTAATGTTTCCAGATATAAACCCCCGACGCCCCGCCCTCCTTCCCTTTCAGTTGCAATCATGTCCTCCAATGTCAGCGAATACGACCCCGACTCTAACAAGCCATTTCATCGTCCAGGAGATGATCCGACGCACCTTCCACCTGAGGCTTTGACTGCCCATGGCCTCACCGAATACTCACCTAAGACAGCTGCAACCATATGTGGCCCTCAGACGCATCCCCCGTTGAATGCACTCTTCCATGCGCCTCCTCCCCCTCTTTCTGTATTATCTCCGCGTCGCTTCCCTGGCATCGATGGATTCTCTACAGACGCACTTGTCAAGTCGCTCTCAGACAACCATGTGCGCTGGCACATCTTCTTCAATTACAAAGGCTACCACAAGTATGTTGCGCATCGGAACTTGACGCTCCCCGTCATTGATATGTCTCGTAGCCATGCTGCTCACCATATACTTGCAATCTGGGCCCTGGGTGCCCCTGCTCCCATTATTGAGGCCGCGTATGTCACACATTGCGAGTATCAGCGTCCCGCATTTGCATCCCCAGGACCCATCAATGGTCACAATTTCTACAAACACCTGGGCGACGAGCGGTGTGTCGGGTGGTCAACACTCCGGTGTCTGCACTGATAGAAACCTCACTGCAGTTATTATGCTGGTTATCTCAAGTTTTTCACACATGAACTTCTTCAGAAAGGTCTGACGGAATGCCTAGAAGAATATATCTTCGCTCCAGCAGCCAACTTCGGTGATGCACTCCCCGAAATGTTATCACGTCTTGTGGAAGGTGTACTCCATCCTTTCATCCACGTTGGACATGGTGCAGAATTCAGCTCCACTGGCGTCAGCGCAGAAGGTCCGTATTTTAGTTAACGTCATTCAGCGATTTGATATCATGTGCTGCAGGCTTGGCTATGACTTCAGTTCAACCTTCTAACTCAAAGTTACTCTCAAGAGCCTGGTTTCCCGATATGGCTTCTGACGTCAACACTAGGAGTGGCAATCGCTCAGCATTGTCGATTGTTGCCCTCGTTTCGTGTGACCCCCGTTTCTCCCATATCAATTACACGGACGAGGAAACAATGTACTCGAAGGCCTTGACAGAACATGGATCTCTCATACACGACTATGTCAATATGTGGAAATTTGACATCTCAACCCCAGACGGAATAGCCGATGCAGTTGAGGAGCTTTCTTGGGCGAATGTCCTCATTTACGGCGTTGGTGGATTCTCTCCAGACAAGCCCTTCAATGCCGACTTCTTCTTGATGCACCTAGTGACTTCATCACTTTTCCTTCCGTCACTGATGGCGTATATCGACAGGCTCTCTTCTCGACGCCTGCTCCTCATGGCTTACTTCACTGCTTCGCTGTCATTCTACGTTGCGAGAGGACGTCCTCAACTCGATATTCGGGCACTCTACAAGGGCACAGAAGGTACCTTGCACAAGGTCCCAGGACCGAGTACCGAGCCAGCTCCGAATACGCTTCCCACGCCCACTTCTGATCTGGCCCAAACCCCGGATGCGTGGTACCCAATGATTCAGACGACTATCGTACATCCTAACGAACACCTTTGCAAGACCCAACGCGCGCTCGCCCACTATTCGTCCTTGTACGGGACGCGGAAGAAAGGCTGGTGCATGCTTCCAGAGAGTAGAAGGGTAACTGTCGTCCAATTGGTGAGAGAGGAAGAGGCTGAGGATAATGTGGGGCTTCAAGAGCTGGATGCAACGATCTTCGCGCGTGTGGCCAAGCTTACGCAGAATAGGTTGGGATGGATGCGAGAGGGAGAAACAGCGGGAGAATGGGATACTGAAGGGTTCTATGCGTCTGCGGACGGGGATCAGTGCTGAATGCTAAATCAGTGTAGTCAATCGCCCGACGGCGTGTATTAGTACTCGAATGCTAGCCCAACTCGCGCCTGGTCACATCACGTGCGGACGCCTCTTTAAATGTGTAGCGCGTCTCTGTCACACCTAGCTTTACTCCACTACCATGGCAGCGCTCCAGCGCAATCAACTAAGCAAGCTATGTTCCAATGCAGAAACGTTCGAAAAAGCCGTGTCGATTCTGCGTCTCGCCAGTGCAAAGACTCGTCCGGGCTCTGGGTTTGTCGTCAAAAATCCTGTCGCGATCCCCGCTGTATGTGCGTACCTAGCGTCCGAACAGTACGCGTTTATTCTCTTTCGCCTAGAATTTTCCTAATAGAATGCCACACAGGATGAATACGGGCGAAGTCTCTCTCCAGTCCGCAATGTCTGCAGCGTGCGTGATGCGAGCCGAGTTCACCGACATCCTCAACAAGGTTCGTGCTGCACTCCACGAAGGAGAAGGAAACAAGGTCACAAATGTCACGTATGAGATGCTTGTCGACGCGTACCACATCCACCCGAGAGAGGTTGTGATAGGCTGCATGGAAGATGCCGAGGCTGCACTTCCGCGCGTCGACATCCTGAGGGAGAAGTACGGCGCGAACATCTTGTCATGTGCTGTCTTTTACTGGGCGTGCCAGCTGATGGAGGTAAGGCTTTTCATCATAATGTTGGAACGCATGACTGAAACTATCGCTCACGCCCAGGAACTTTCCGTACAAGAGCGGTCTCTCTGTCGATCTTACTCTATACCGCTGAAATCGCTTAAAGCCATCGTGACTATACTAGACAAGCAGTGCGATGACGTTGCGGATCAGATAAAGTCTTATCTACTACAGAAGCGGAGTTTTGCTGAAGCCTCGACGTCGTCGCAACTAGACGCTGTTTCCAAGTCTATTCTCATCTCCCCGAAAAAGTCACCAACGAAATCTGCCATGAGATCACAAACAAGGACAAGGAAGGTGTTGACTCCGGCGACAACGCCGTCGAAGAAACGTACTGTGACCTTCTCACACCTGCTCTCGGATGGTGACGGGGGTTATGACGGTGACACCTTCCCAGAAACGCCGACCAAGAAACGTCGGATTGACACATTGTCCACCAAGCCAAGTAGGAGCAACTCTCCTGTAAAGCGTTCTTTGGAAGTTTCCACAACTGCGTTCTATGCCGCGCTCAAAGGTAGTCGTACCAAGGAGCAGGAAGGCGAGTCTCTAGTTACTGGTCCGTCGACTCCCCGTTGTCCCCGACGTGCCATGGTGACGGAAGTGACGACCACACCAATGCAAGTACAACCGTCGCCATCCCGTTCACAAGGCCAAGCGTCGCCCTCTCGATCAGCCCGCCGACGGCGTTTCCGGCCCATCTTTCTTGAACAACAACAATGGTGCGCTCGAGATCCCAAGGTAGAACGGATGTGGGCGGTTGCAGAGACCCTTCGGGATGAGATGTTGGAGCTACATGGGCATCCGTTTCAAAGGATGTGGCAACGTGGGGGTGATGGCGTTGGTGCAACATGAGCGTTCGGGGATAATGGTCGTCTGGTTCAAGTTGTGATAGCTGATGCCGGTGTACAGCATGGCCTCCATATGTTTATTCAAGAATGTACGATGACGCGACCGAGATATACTCGACTCGAAGGCTCGCCAGCCCATCCCGCCCCACCACACATACATGTACACGTACATGCACCACAAGCACACAGGTTCTATCGTCATGCGTTCATCTCTCTGGGTGGATCCTGTGTAGGGCATCTCCGGGTCCCCCTTGCGCCTATCCACCCACCCGGAACTTGATATGAGGTGTGGTGAGCTCTGCACGTCCCTGAAGGAGCCACTCGACCAACGTGGAACGCGTTATGGGCGTCCGGATCTCACTCTACAGCACCTGTCTCGAGAAAGCGAACGAGCGGGTTTCCAAGTACAAGCCACGCACGTCACTGCTCGCGTGCGCAGCGCAGGGTACATTTGCACGGCGACGTAGATAAGATATACTCGTACACGTTGTGTTCAACGCTCGTCGCTACCATCGAGATCCCCCTCCAAATAATAAAAAAAAAGAAAAAGAAAAACCATGGATCAAGCCTCGTATTCCGCAATCGCATCCAACATCCTTCCCACCTCGGTCATCGTCGGTCGCAGCGGCGCAATCACGTTCCAGCACCGATCTAACACGTCCCAGAATGCCTCCTCTTGTAGCGCTGTCAAGTGCATGTCGGGTACAGGCGGAGGGACGCCGCGACATGGTCGGACACCACGCAGGATGTCGATCGTCACTGCGCGGTCGTTGCGGCGATGCGGGTAGGGCAGGTCGTTCGTGGCCACCTAAAAACAAAATAAGTCAGAGGCACATCGCATGACGAGCGTGAGAGGATAGACGAGTGAGGGGGGCAGTACAGTATATACGTATGCACACAGACGCACCTCGAGACAGACACAGGCAAATGAGAACACGTCGCTCTCGCGCGTGACGGGACACACGACACCGTCATCCTCGACGAGAGACAAAATCAACTCGGGCGCCATCCAGCGCGTCGACCCAGCAAGGAATGTCGTGCCCAGTTGGGCTGTGCGCAAGGCAGCATCCCCAACAGTGAGTGAGAGCTCCTCTACGACCGTCGACAGTCCGAAATCAGAAATCAGGGCGTTCCCGTCGTCGCTGATAAGAATGTTGGTCTGTGAAGAAAGAGGAGGGGGAAGGACGTCACGTCATCCGAGCGAGAGACGGGATACGTTGGGAGGACATACTCCTTTGAGGTCCCCATGAACCACGACGGGCTTCATGTTGTGGAGGTGGCTCACGCCGGACGCGACTTGCCTCAGCTACGGGATTGCTTGTCAACGAATGCTTTTTGGCCCCTTTTCCTCACAGGCTCACTCACCAACGTTAATCGGTCCACGTGAACGTCTTCCCGCTGAATGTACTGCATGATCGTACCATTATTGCACCACGGAGACACCATCGCAATAGAGTGGGCCGACTGAAAGACACCATACAGCGGACAAATGTTGGTGTGCTGTAGGCGATGCCACGCAACGATCTCTGCTTTCAGTCGCTAAGACACATCATCAGGAACAAAAGAAGAACGACTGGACGACGCCCACCTTCAAGAGCTTCTCGCGCACGTCATCTGCCATATTCTGATGCTGACGGAGAAACTTGAGCGCAACCTGCTTGCATGCACACACACCACACACGTTCGGCGTACAAACCTCCTCGATTAGTAAAAACACCTGAGACGCCAGATACGCACCGTTCTGGATTGGCTCGTTGCACTCGTCCAAGTACCTTTCCATACATCTGAAAAACCCCCATGACAGACTGGATCCCTTCCGACCCTGGACACCTCGTCTGTCAGATCGACTAACAGCACGTCCCCCTTGATGAGCAACGTCTTGGTGACCTCTTCTAGCGTCACTTTCTGTCGCGCACGTTGTTTCAGCCGTGAGTAATCGACGTGTTCCGGGATCCATCGACACTCGTCGTAATTGGAAAGGGCCCGGACAAGCGAGACGAGCGAGGAAAAGTAGAGGTGGGCGGGGTTGCGTTGCAGGAAAGAGGCATTGCGAAGGTGGACGTCTGAACGGGATTCGATACCGACATCGACCCAGACGGTACGATCTTGTGCCGGGCCAATGACACGGCAAGTGGAGTCGGCCCGGGTGTTTTTCACTGGAGGCTTTACATCATGGTCCTGGTCTTGATCTTGACTACCAAGGACGTATAGTGCCAGCGTTGGCATCACCGGAAACAGAAAATGCGCCGAAGTCCTGTATGCACGAAAAAATGAGAGAAAAAATGGAAGAGTGACATCAACCAGGTGTGATCTCTAGAAAAAGCACTGAATCACGCCTACGGATCACCTCCAAAGTCCTCGTCCAGCGAGGCAAAACACGTATCAGGCAGTACGAATTGCTGTTCTTCCGATGCCACACCGAAGCACATCTCCGCCTCCAAAAACCACCAACAATCAAACCCCTCGAACCGATGCTTCGTCTGCGTCGTCGTCGACGACGTCGTACGACGATCAACTCCTTGCAAAAACGCATGAAAGGCTCCCAGGACGGCACGTCGCCGGACACGATGCCATGCATGCCGTGCCCGAACGATTGCATCCCCAACGACGACGCGTCGAGTCAACCGGCCGACTGTCTCCTTGTACGCGTCGCTGTTACGATAGCGCAAGAACACGAAATATCGGAGCGTCATCTCCCGCTCGCGTTTCGACATGGCCACTTGGAACTGCCGCATCTGCACCGTAGCGCCATGTTCCGGATGATCATGATCCGACTTGGATTCGGAACTTGAGACCGTGTCTGTACCGGGATCGACGCACGCATATGCACGTGTACGTGCGCGGATCTGGAGAACGAGCTGAGTGAGGATACGCTCGACGTCGTTCTCAAGACGCGTAAAAGCCTGCTCGGCAGTACGTAACGCAGCATGGCACCCCTCGTCAAGTACGTCCGAGTCCGTGATGAAATCATGAAAGACGGTACGTGTCTGCTCTGGGATCCGTCGCGTCTCGGCGAGAACGTTATTGAAAACGTCATAAATGTGCACGCGATGGTCGTCCAACGTGCGTTTGTGGGGATCTCTGCAAGGGATGGCACAACGGTGTCAAAAAAAAGTAAGAACATGTGGGGATGAGACGTACGCGTCCGAGAGCCAGAAACGCCAAAAGAATTGGGGGACATAGGGTTCGACTTCTGAGGGGCAGTTCATCGTGACTTGACGGGTCGTCTGACGGGTAGGCACTGCCAGAGTGCTATTCAGGTTGTTTTCGGTGTACGTCGATTGCGTTGTACAGCGAGCAGCCGATGACACTCACCGGGTACTTGGTGTACGTACTTCCACGACGGTGAGCACACTGTGCTCGAAACCTGGTCCGTCAGTCGAGACCGGCCGTGTGTCCGGTCAGAAAAGTCGCGAGCCAAAGCAGCTCCGAAGACGGATCGGTCGTGGGTCCTAGCGAGAGTCGATAAACGGCGAGCACCAAGAGGTAAGAAGAGAACATATAAACCGTACCTCGTGTCGACAGAAACATAGCCTTGCTGCTACAAGTCGTGGTCATCTACAGCAAGTGACCGTCTGAAGTGATGATATCATTCTCACACGTGTGGCTAATTCGAGTCATCAGAACAAGGCGGCGTGTCATAGACTTGGGTCCCAGGGTAAAGACGTCTCTACATACAGCGTCATGCCACGTTCAGAATATCAATATGTGGCCGGTGCAGACCGTGGATAGTGTCGTACAATGGCGACTACGTCCTCAACGGCGCTGTCAACAATAAATTATGGGCTAGGAATATGATGACCTTCGGCAGTGAACTTCAACAAGAAAAGGGAGTGTGTGCGGGAAATGAGGATGGTGCATAGTAGACTCGTGAATGTGATTCCTACCATTCAGGCCGGTAGGACAGAAAGAAAGTATAGTGCCTCACGCCCGATAGCTCGGGGGCGGAGGGGAAAACGCTCGTGTTGGTTGACTCCCCGGGTTACCCTCGAAGCTGTGCTGAGGAGCACTGAAGGCGTATTCCGCGGTGGGTGAGTGTGAAGGCGGCTGTGCAACTACTGTTTCCGAACTTGCATTGTCGAAGGGGTTCCGCAGTGGTTCCGCAGGTAAGCGAGACTCGGGGATGGTGTGCAATTGGTATACCTGTCCATCTGCGGCATTGGTCTGCAGTTCCCACCCCGCGGTATCTGTGCTTTCTTGGCGTGACCACCCGGGGCTAGCAGCGCTCCCAGTACGAGAGGGGACAACAAGAGCCGCATCAAACGAGGCATTGGCCCGGCGGGGTTGTGGCGCGAATACCCGAGGATCTGTTGCATAGCCTACTGCATGACCTTCCCGATCCCATTGTTGGTAAGGGGAATCATAGGGAGCATCCGAGTGTGCGAGGGGGCTAGTGAGATTGACGTCCGACGCATTCGGGTTGAATATAGATTCGTCAGCTGACCCGTTCAGACTACTGTTTTGGTACACGACATCTCCGTTCAACTTGGCTTGACTGCAGTGGGAAATTAAACAATGACGTATGAAGAGAACGCAGTAACTGACCGAGCTTTGCGGCGGGCGTAGATGACTTGAGGCTTGACCCTGTTCACTTCTCTTTGAATGTACCACATAGCGGCCACTGTCACGATCACGGTGATACCACCCACGACGTAGCTAAGAATTTTATTCTGAGTTGTGGCAGAGCCTGGATCCGGATCAGCATGACGTCGTCAGGTGAAGTGGTAACCTACCGTTTGCAGTACTCTCCAGCAAAGTACCAATATAGACGGTAATGAACTGTTTGGGCATGGACAGGATTGCGGCAAGGATGAAGACAAATATGTTCATTCCACAGACGGCAAAGATGGCAGTTGTAACTCGACGGGGATCAATGCCATGATTTCCTGTGGGCGACTAGCACTCACAATGTCCAGGTACTGCACTGTATCGCACAATCAAAGCGATTTTGAAGCCACCCTCTCGTACCACCTTGGCCAGACAAGCATATTGAATGCTCTTCTTTTCCTCTTTTTCGGCGCGTGCCTGGAACAGGTATCTGAACGCACTGTGGGAGAGATGAGAGAGAAGGGGTGGAGGGAAAAAGAGTACGCACTAGAAGTTTCCAATCTCACCCAGCAACGTCCCGGCGGCGGTGATTCCAAAGCCAGCCCAAACACCCCAGACCAAACCACAGACGATGGCCAGGATTTCGTGACCAAAGAGCTACGAGACAGGTTGAGCGAGAAAGAGTGATGAGAGCGACGTGGAGACGGACTGGGGGAAAGGAAATGACGAAGAAGATGCCAATCGGAATAAGCCAACCGAAAGGCAAGCTGTTGCGAACGTCAGACGGTCAGACGACACCAACATCGGATGGCGTGCGTACTCGTGCATCCAATTGGCGGCAGGCTGTATGGCGTGCACGATTTGGTCATGATAGAATATGAAGAGGGCGCCAATGACGATGACGACGATCCCGATGGCGTAATAAACTGCAGGGGTTGAGCGGGAGGGGCAGGGACGTCAAAGGATGGACAGACTGAGGTACTTCTTGGTGAACAGCTTGTCTCTCTGGAACATGGAGCGATAGTCGAACATGGACTTTTGTTTGAGGGACCCGATCTCGCTGGGGGTTGGGCTGGGGGTCCTGGCGGTTGGACGAGCATCCCTGGCAACGGGGTTGTAGGCGGCGGGGGCGGGACTTGAGTAGCCTGGATAGGCGCTCATGGTGAAAAGAGAGGGCGAGTAATTGGAGAAGGACCAGCTTCAGATGTGGTTGCGAAAATGAATCAACACTGTTCTGTAACACAAAACGTGAGACGAGAGACAACGGCCAAGCCATCCCCCTTTAGGATTGTCATGTTGTCCGAGCACGTCCTCGACAGCATCGCCAAAAACTTGGCCGACATTGGCGCCATCGCCTTCGACGACTATCTTACAGGTAAAGATGCAGCCCCACCGCCATTTCCACCCTCCGCCAGCGAGCCCGTCGACGTCAACCCAGTCACACGACTCCACCAGACATGCCAACGCGCCTTGCGAAGTACGGACGCCCTGAAATTCGAGTTCATCGAACAGAGCGGTTCCACGCGTGAGCTCCTCTCCACACGTTCACAACGTCCCCTTGACTGTCTATTGTAGACAAGCAGTGTATATTGACTATCACGAAGCCCAACGGCATGCAGCGTTCATACGCGACCCAGTCCATCTTTGTGAAAAAGAGCGAGGCAAAATCAGAGGCGGCGAGAATTGCCATCGACATGGGAGCACTCGATTTCCTCATGAGCAGGGACGGCGAGTCGATGCCCATCGCACTAGCAGAGACGTCTAGCACAGGCAACGCTGTCGCGTCCGACGCTGCGTCCGCGTGTTCCGAGACTGCGCCAGAGACGTTCATCGCCGACATCGAGCAATGCTGTCTCGAGTGGCGTGCCGGCTGTGTTACACCCCACTGGGTTCCTTTTTTTCACCCCAAGACGGCGCATAGTCAGTCTCGACCTCGCTGCCTGCCCAATGGTGCACTGATACAAGACAGAACAAGGCTGTGCGTTGCGCATCCAACTGTCGCCGCACGTCGTTCGCGTCTATCTTTGCGATCCTACGTTTGACAACCACTTGGATGCAAAGCAGGCTTGTGCCAAGACTGCCGTCACTGAGGGTGTCCTGGATTTCATCAAGCATGGAAACGGTCAGTCGCATCCCTCGTCTCCTAGTCCATCATCTTCGTCTGTCACCCCCCTACCCCCACCCGCGGCACCTTGGACACTACAAGGTTTCTATGACGCTCTTCCACGACCGTTTCAAGAGCCCTTCAACACTGACGATGCCTCCGAAATCAACGCCCCGGGATGGCTGAACACCGTAGTCCAAAATGCGAGAGGAAAACTCGCCTTGTCGTTCTTCTTTACGTCTGATGGCCCACCCGGTTGTTAGTGTCCTGGCCTAGGTTTCTGCTTCGTCACTCAGTCCTCTCGCAGTGCACGGTTGTCTCCTCAAGCTCGATCGTCCTGGGGAGTACAAGGCGTTCCTTGTCGACGCCAGATTCCCCAAGCGATCCGACGCCAAGGCAGCGGTCTGCCTGCAAGCCATGTCCGAGGGTATCGGCAACTACATCCGGTCGATCGCGTCTGCCGTCGAAACGAAGGTCACACCGGTGATGCGCTCTTTTTCGAGCAACCTAGTGTACCCCGCCCTGATGTCAGAGCTCAGCAAGACTGACACTGAGCTTCGTCCGCATTTCGAGTACGACAAGGAGAGAGACGGTTGGCACCTTTCGCTCGTTCGCCATCTACAGACGTCTCGATCTGACTATCGACACCTAGCGTTCGGAGCCACTTTGGTCGTCAAGCTATCGACCTCTCCGTTGCCCTCGCCAGAGCAGGTCCGAAGATATGCCGTCTCGAGCGACTATCGCAATAAAGCAGATGCGAAAGTGGCTGTCATCTGTCATGCCGCCGAACAGGGTGTCGTCGAGTTTGTTCGTTTTCAGGGAGGAACCCCGCCGCAAGGGTATACGAGTCCTTACATTTTGCGCACCTACAATCCGGATGCATCTCGAAAGCGAAAACAGCCTGGGTACGCGGGAGACGCGGAACACGGTCGACCGACAAAGAAAAAGAAGAAAAAGGGTAAACGGCGACCAGATGCCTCGTTCCATGACGAAGGTGGTGGCCACACTTCGGTTCCGAGCAGCGACCAGATTCACGGCATTTCTGGGCCCGGCGACATTGGTCTGTCACAGAGCGTCTCTGCGGACGTCTTGTGCGGCCTATCTCAACTAGGTGTTGGGAGTGGCGGTGGGTCTGGCGCGGCTCATCCTGCGGTGTACAGCCACGGGACATCGCAAAATGCACGGCTGTATGCGTCATCGTATCATGCGGTGCTGGATCCACGATTCGCGGGAGGCAGCGGACTGGATGGTGGCGGTTATGGTGTCCATGTGGTGCCGCGTGCGTACGGTGGTGGATCGCATCCACCGCGCGCAGTCGATGTTGCGCCTCCTGAGAGTGGGTGGTCCCATGCACGGCCGGGAACAAGCTCGGGTGGGCTGCGTCGGCCGGCCGAGCATGCAGAATTAGAACCGGGAGAGGTGTTGTCTTCTGTGGAATCAGAGTTTTCTGAGAGCTCGAGTCGGAACGAGGATGACGAGGAGCCAGTGAAAGAGCGAGGTATGCGCAGCCATCGACTGTGTCCAACAGCTTATTGCATGACCGTGCAGACACCAGTGCGAGCGGGAAATGCGTCGACGTTGGAGGTGTCGCGCCGAGCAAAGACAAGGGCAAGGAGACGTTTTCCGCGAACACGTCCGCGACGGTCGCTCGATTTGGCCTCGGTGCGACCAATCGGACGGCCACGTCCCACGCGAAGAAATTGACGGGTGCGACCTCGCGTTATACCCATGTCGTGTATCGTGTCGACGATTGATTTTTTATTTTTTTGCAGACTATTGTGTGATGCACGGTCGTGGGACGCCTTCATTTCACGAGACGGAGAAGCAAGGTCGGTTTCAGGTATGGATCGTGATCGGCAAGGAGCGATTCGATCTGCCGACGACGTATGGGAGTGCGGAGGAGGGGCGGGAGCGGGTAGCGAAACAGGTGTTGGCGCGATTGTCCAAGGGGTCGTCGAAGGGATGATGGATCGTCGCCTCAGGGAGAGTCGTATGGCGTGTTTAGGACGGCTTCGTTTCGACGATCACTCGATAGACCGTGTGCTGCTTGAATCGGGGTGGGGGACCGTTGGCCTCTCGCGTTCAACTCGGTGTCATGTTTGAGGCTCGCACGAAGACGTGACCATTGACCAGCTCAGGTGAACAGCACGACAGGCTCGCACACACGACGTGATCAAAGAGCAAGTTACGCGACGAGACAGCGAGGATGATACAAACGTGATTAGAGTGCTATACTAGTACGCGATGCATGCTCAAGCGGTACACAGACGTAGTTGCCCGCACATGCGGACCAACGGCTTGATGTCCCTCGTGCGACCACGGTCACATTCCCCGTCGCTTTCCATTTCCTCGTCGTCCCCATCGTCGTCAGAAGGCAGATAGCATACGTCGGAGTCGGAATCAGACTCCAAGTCCGATTCGTCGCCCTCGTCTGCCAGACACGGAGACGTGTCGGGAGAACAACAGGCGGGTAAGTACCAGCAACGGTACCAGCGACCCAGGAACACCTTGATGTCGGTGGAGAGTGCGAGGTACTCGACGTTGCGAGCGAGACCTTCCCACTGGATGTCACCTCTGTCGAGGGCGTTTTGGATGTGATCTGTGTTGCCAAAGTACATCCAGTGGAGGAGTGGTTGGATGGAGGACGGGTCTGGGACTGGGAGGAAGACGATGGGATGGGAGGGTGGCGAGGGGAGGAGACGGGGTAATCGGGACCGAGGGACACGGAGAGGAACGGACGGGGGGCTCCGGTGGGACGCGCAGATGGATTGGATGAGGTCTGTTGGGGAGGCTCCGCTGAAGAGACGTCTGAAGAAGAGGGACTTGGAAGCCAAGTACTCTCTGTGCAACTGGAGGACGATGAGCATGGGCACGAGGGGGGGGCGGCGGACACGTACTCGAAACGTGAGTCGGGG